>SCDS01001133.1:5984-20995 GCA_004149465.1 Drosophila nigromelanica | reverse complement strand
ATTTTATTTGTTATAATTAATTAGAGATTAATTCTGCATTGCACAAGTAACGCCGGGCTGTATGTTTTATTACGCTGTGACGAGTATTGCCCTGTCGGTTACACCCGAATGCGACGTTCAAATTTGGTAACTCTAGCGTAAAAGAGGAGATATAGGCATTTCCGGTGTGGCGGGGGCGCTGAGGGAGTTCTAGTGGGCGTGGCCGGGATACAAAGGTAGCAAGCAGTTATATATATACCAAGTTTGGTGACTTTAGCTTTAAAATTGAGGACTTTATCGATATACGATTTTAGGTGTTATCGGTTTGCCACGCCCCCAGTGGACGCAGCCCAAAATCTTTAACACTTTATCTGACGCGGGTACACACGAGAATATATCGAAAATTTCAAGTCTCTAGCTTCAATAGCGACAAAAAAAATTGCGTTCATATGGACAGACGGACATTGCACACTTCGTGAACGAATAAAAATTTAAATGGAGTTAAAAGTTAAATAATTTTATGTACATTTTGGATCGTAATGCTGATACAGTTGGGCCTAATCATCGTATATATGTATGTTGCCTATGGGCAGTGACCGCAACAAGGTTCATTGCCAGGTAAGCCGCTCAAATAGCAGACAAACAGAGACTCCCCCAATCAACGCTAATAGCAATCGTGACCATATCTACAATACCCTCAAAGTGCTTAGAAAACCAAAAGCCAAACTGCTCAAGGTACAAACCCACGCACACACCCGCCCACACTCTAGGGCAGATAGACACACAATCATGCTCTGAATGCGCACAGACACACACAGGCACACACACACACACAGAGACAGAGACAAAACTATTAATTAATATCCCAGGCATAGGCACTGCAGGCCATAGACATTGACATGGGCATGGACATCACTACCGCATGCCGTTGACATTTGAGTCAAAGGCAAAACCAATACTCAACCAATCGGAATTGTAGAAGATCTGTGAATGGAGTGTTGTCGGTTGGCAATGACACCAACCGAAAGTGGCACTTCAAGCTGAGATTATTTTTTAATTATACAATAAAGTAAGAAATGTTGAGGAATGACAGCTAATTAGCTGTGGACAATGTCATGAAGCTTACTTTAAACAAATAATCTAGTTTAAAGCAGTCGAAAGTTGTTTTCTCGCAATACAGTTAGATATGCTAAAAAAAGAAATATAGGGTAAATCTTTATCAATATAATCAATGTCAGCTTAAGCTTGCTGGTTGTGTTTTAAAAACATCTTGCTATAATTTATTTGTTGTAACAAATGTCTGTTTACTTTAGTACAATTCATCGCGCTAAAAGTTTTAATGTGCTTCCGAATCCATTTACATAAGTAGTTTCAGCTTTGAATTCATAGTTATACAATAAAGCTTTAAAACGCCATCTAAGCTATTTGCTCTGAAGCAAGCGAATAACGTGTGAAGAAACATGTATAAATCTTAATCGTAATAAGCTTTTCTTTTTCAAGATTAATCCAATGTTTTAATTTTATGAAATACATATGCGAATTGACAGTGAAAACCTTGTGTTGTTGGCTCAGACTCGAAGTGTGGAGCCAGCCACAGGCAGCACTCAAGTGGCCGGCTGTGGGGGTTTCTGCAATGATGTTATCAAACAAATTGAAATCTTGCAAAATTCTTGCACTCGAGCACAAGATATTTGTCTTAAGTTGTGAGCTGAAGCTCGAGGCCAGAAACTGAGCCATTGTTGGTAGGTGTGTAATGGCTTTGGTGTTCATGTGTGTGTGTATGTGTGTGCTTGTAATACAAGTGGGTAATTTATGTTGAGCTACGCACAGTTATCATGCTAAGAAAATTGCAGCACCTGACTGCGCATTTGCATAGATTTCAGGACTGCCAACTGTACACAAAAACAGAAATTTGATCTCCAGGCGAGGTAAAACGCAGTTTGTTAAATTGAATGCGTGTGTTGTATGTGAGAAATTGTTAGCCCACAGGTGCGGTAATTGAATGAATCCCGGGTCGATTCATTTACATTCAATTAACAGTTGTGCAGCAACTGTATTGGCATCGGCATCCATCTAAGTATGCATGAGATACAGATACAGATACAAATTGCGTAAATTGCATAAATATTCAAATCATTCTCATACGCTGATATACTGAATAATACCTTATACTCTAAAAAGAATTAAATTTATTATTAATAATTGAAATTATTATTATTATTATTATTATTTTTATAACTAATCTTACAACGTTTTTTTTTCTTTGTGGCAAAAATTATACGTTCAGTATTAAAATGTGTACACCCAAAAATTACTAATTCAACAACTTTAAATGCTGCTTAAGCTAACTCGAAACGAAATCACTTTTTTGTAAGTTGAGATTTGTTTTTCTATGCAAACGATATGACTACATAGTAGTTCATATCGAAGTCATCCCAAATTTCATTCAATTTTCAATCATTGTAAATAGACAACAAGTTAACTTCTTGGGTTTTTGTTATTATTTCTCTTTGAATGGCAAAGATTTTAGCAGCTACTTAATCGTTGTTAACTTGATTTCAATGTGCAGACAAAGGCAAGAACAACAGCAACAACAACAACAACAACAACCACAAAGAGACAGCAGGAACAACAAGCTAGAGCAAGAACAACATTGAGATTGTAAGCAAACAATGTAACCAAATTGTATCAACAAATAAACATAAACAAACGAAGGACCGCAACGAAGCAAATCGAAGGCAAAGCCGGTGAGAGGAAGAGGTAGCAACGGGTAGGGGGCGGTAACAGCGATTGGGTTCGATTTGTTGTAGATGGGGCTCGCCGCGGGTCAAGTGGCAACAAAAGAAATCGTACACAAAATAAGTGGGCAGCAGGGGCAGCACCAAAGGGCAACAACAAGGGGCAGCAACAAGGAGCTGAAGGACCTGCCTAAGCTGGATGCGTGTAAATGCCAAGTAAGAAAGTGTTGCGTGATTTAGTTGAGCTACGTTTACTTTTATGGCTCTTTGTGGCTAAGGCTGCACTGAGCGAAAAAAACACCAACATATTTCTGTTTTGGGTAGAATAAAATGGTTAAGTGTTTAGTCTTTAAAATTTCAAATAAAATTTTAATATTATTAATATTTTTGAATAATCTGAAATTAATTATTTATCCTGTTTACAAAATTGAAATTTATGCTTATATTCATGCATTCTTTTAATTTTTTGTTTTTTTTTTTCATTTTAAGTATAAATCGTTCTTGATAATTTCTCTAAGTGTGTGTGTCTGTGTGTTGATTGAATCGAGGCAAATAAGCAAACAAGAAATCAGCAAGAGCTACAACAACAGTTTGGGAACCCTCAGCTAAGCGAAAATTGATAAGTGCATAAAAAGACGAGAGTTGGTGCCAACAAATGGAATGTATCCGAAGGATACGCTCACATCCGGCACGGCACGGCAGTTTCAAGTATTTGACTAATATAAACAAAGCAGCTTCAATTCGCCATACGCAATCCTTCAGCTTTGAGAACCGTGTGCCGACTGCCGAGACTGAAGGGACTGTCAGACTACGCAGCACAATTAAGTGTCTTAAGAAACTGTGTGAATTTGTCATTAAGTGGAGCTGCCAACCTGTGACATTTGACAAAGTGGCAAGTCAAATAGGTCTTAAGCTATCTAAAGCAGACCCCATTACCTCTCTGTCTCTCTCTCTCTCTCTCTCTCTCTCTCTCTCTCTATCAGCCTTGTCAGTTCCCAAGTAGTTTTACTCCTTGCACGACAGTTTGTTTTGTTATCGTTATCAGACAAGTTGAGTCCGATAAAAAGCAAACACTTTGTCATTCAATTTCACACAGGTACAAAAAAGTCTTCGTTTTCGAGATAGTTATGTGAATGAAGTGCGCCAAGTTGTGTATTCCAATTGTGGTTGCCTATGCCAAAAGTGCACTTTTCCCACTTGAACTATGTTTAAAAGCCTCTTTTAAGATATATAAATTTATCTTTAATTGGATTCTGAAAGCATAAGCTTAATAGATTTTTAATTAATAATTAAAAGAAACAGCACTGTTAAGGTTCGTATTAAATATATTCAAGCAACCAGCACCGAATATTTAAGTATGAAATATTAATACATAAATATAATTTATTATTTATAATTAGAGTTCAAGAGCACAGGGTATTTTTATATGGTTGTAACTGAGTGTTATTTAAATATATGTGTGTTCATATTGCACTCAAATCTAAAGTTGGAAGAATTTTTTCGAATCTAAAAAATCGATAACATATCGAATAAGTTTGTATTAATACGTTTATTTTTTCTTCTTATAATTATTATTTCATAACGCTATGAATTTGATATTAATATTATTACAATTTTTACTATGGCACACGCGTAAAGCGTATTAAGCCATACTATTTCATAAATTTATTAATGCAAATATTGATTAGCTTATAGCTCAAATCCAGTTCAACCATTGTTCAAATAATAACAGCAATTATTAGTACCCATTGATAAGTGGGTAAGTGGGCTTTGGCTAATATACGTCGGACTAAGCGCATTAATTAATAGCATGCCATAAATATATAAAAATACGAGTAAAAATCAAAAGACTTGAGTGATTTGTAGTATCAATCAGTGGCAATGCCACAAATTGTATTCATGTCTGTCTGTCTGTCTGGCTAAATGGCAGTATACGTGCGTACACGGGGCGTATGATTGATTTACAACGCACTTGTAAACTAGCAAATTCATTTACTGTTGTTGTTGCTGTTCGAGGTGCTTTTAGTTGTGGTGACCTGTTTGGCTATCAGTTTTTATCTTTGCGCCGTGCTGTGCTCTGGGCCATTATCTTATCTCGCATACTTTGTTCATGTTGCGTTCAAATTAAAACGTCAATTGCTAAAAGCAACAAAAACAATGATAAACCATGTTGGTTCATAGAAAAAAGTAATGCACATATGTATTTTTAGACCCTGAACCCATTGAAAATGGGTAAAAAAGGGTATAATGGTTTTGTGGAAATGTATGTAACAGGCAGAAGGAAGCATCTTCGACTCTATAAACTGTATATATTGTTGATTAGCATCACTAGCGGAGTCGATTTAGCCCTGTCCGTCCGTCTTTTTGTCTGTATGAACATGTCGATTTCAGAGACTACATAAACTAGAAGATTGATCTTTGACTCATTCGGTTCGTATATACCATACGCAAATCAAGTTTATTTTAAAAGATCATTGTCTCGGATTTTTGAGCATAACTCGGAAACTATAAAAACTAGAGCCACCATGGCGCGGATAATCAATTTTTCGGTTTTTGGGTACCTCCCTCCAAAATCAATCCCCAATATCAATAAAACAAAAAAACCACACAAATTGGTTTGAACATACATTTCCATCCTCTAAATAAGTCCTGAACATTTTAAAACAATCATACTTTTAATTTAAAAGCAAATTAATAATCTAGTTTTCATAGAGCTGGCCAAGCGCAGCTGTTTGGCTGAAGCGCGAGCAATTTCCGTATTCGTGTACACATATACATACAAATGCAGAATTTTGTCTAGCGTTTTACGTGGCACGGTGCGGAATCTTTATTTTTTCGTTGATTATAATTAATTCAATTTATTTATTAATTTTGACAACATCAATGCTCATCAAGAGCCGAGAGTTTGTGTGTATGTGTTAAATGCTGCATTCAGGGTATATCCTAGTCGGGCGGTCCGCGTGGAGCAATCTCACTTGTTTTTTTAAGTTTTCCAGTTTATTTGATTTTTATTTTTGTCTTCTTTTCTTTATCGGTTGACACCGTTTAAATTTTAAATAAAAACTAAAAACTAAATAAAAATCGAACCAATACTCTAAAATTGTTAAATCTCTGGCAAGCAAAGAGTGAACGAGCTTAGCAATCTTTAATCTTCCATGCCTTTTAGTGCGCCTTGATCAACAACATAGCGAGGGCCAGGACACCAGAAAGCAAAGGCAGCGACTGAGCGGCCGAGCTTCTGTAGCAGCTGAAAGAGAAAAACGGTTCAATGGTTCATTGTTAAAAGATTTCAGTTCGTATAGCGCATGTACTTTTCCGACATTTATGTGCAGATATTTGCAATACCTATTATTAAAACTGTGCAGCTTTTCTTTAAATATAACTATGCAATAGCATAAGAAAAGCTAAATTAATTAATTCACTTTCAAATATATATATGTATATATAGCATTATTAAACGCAAAAGCTTAATATTTTTCAACAATAACAATTTAGAAACTGTGCAAAAGTTAGTTGGATTTTTACTTAATAGTAAATTTAAAGAAACGCTTATAATCATACTTCAAAAAAATTTAGCAAATACTTAAGGAGTTTGCTGAATTTCTTCAAAAGTGTTTTCAATGTAAGAAAAGTCCAAAAAAGTTAACTAAAATCTTATTATTCCTTTTATCCCCATTTCCCTATAAATAGGAAATAATTCGAGAAACTTACTTCACTTGTGAGATATTTCCATAGGTGTTGTTCTGGAAATTGCTGTACAATGGGAAGGCAAGGTCGTTTGTTAAATTAACGCCTGTTGCATTGTACTTATCGGGCCGAGCCATAATGAAACCGTAGCTAGTGCTGTTGTCCGTGGCACTGGTATAGCCACAGCCAACGATATAGGTCTCGTTGATGAACTTCAGTAGCTTGATGTGCACAGGCTTGCCCTCCTGGAAGGTCACATTGTAGCCAGTCAGTTGATTCTGCACCAGCGTCACATTGGCCGTCTCATCGACGTTCTGGTACAGCGACGAGATGCTGTTCGAGTGTGTGGCATTGATGTTCAGCGTCGTGTTGTCCGACAACAGGCCCACTGTGATCTCTATGCAGGCGGCATTGCCAATGGGATTGCGTGCCACTTCCAGCCACGTGCCGAACAGCTAAAAGGGAGTTGGGACTATAGCTGTGATATCGATGCCACTTGGAAATCCCACTTACTGCTGTATTATTCCAATTCAAGCCATCGGTGACAGCGCTACAATTCTGTGGCACTTGATCTTGGGCGGAAACCAAAGCCAAAGCGGCAACGAGCAAAATCACAATTTTCAACATGATCGCTGTTTGGTAATTTTATGGTAAGCGGGTTTCCGGTTTTACTATTAACACTGCACTTAGAAATAATTTCTTCGACCGACGCGATTTTTAGGCACGGTTCGGTTAGGTTCGGTTCGGTTCGATGGAGTTGACTCGTGAAACTGTCGCAGCGCCCTTTTCTGTTGTCTGTTTTATAGCTATTGCCAACTAATATAGAAAATGTATCAGTGCTGTGCCTTATCAATACCCACACACACGCACTGTCTGTCTTGTATGCAGCTTACTTTTTGATAGTTATTTATAATTTTTTTAAGTTTCATATAAAATGTGATATGTGCTTCATGCTATGACTAATCACATTGGCTTAGGTTATCATCACTTGTGTATGTACCTGTAGTTGATCAAAACTTCCCCTTTTATTTATAGCCTAAAAATAGGTAAAATTGGCAAAATGTATATAACGGACAAAAGGAAGCATCTTCGTCCGCATAAATTATATATATTCTTGATCAGAATCACCAGCCGACTGCCTGTCATGTTTATTTTAAATGATCGATAATCCTTTCTATTTTGTTACTATCGATTAGAATCGTGTTTTGACCCGATTTTTTGAGCATATTTTCTAAACTATAAGAGCTAGAGCCAGCAATTTTATTTATTTATTTCAATATGTTCACATAAGGCATACACAGATTTTAAATATTTCGGGTTTCGGATACTTCCGACCAATCGCTCCAATAATCAATAAATCTGCAACGCAAAAACTACATACTTGCGAATTGGTTTGTACATATATATCAATGCTGGACATTTTAAAACACTCATACTTTTAATTTAGGAGCAACTCAAAAATCTAGTTTTCATAGTGGGGGCCAAGCGCAGTTGTTTGGCTGAAGCGCAAGCAATTCCCGTATTAATAATTAGTATTTTAACGTTTGTTTCTTTTATGTTTTCCAATTAATTAAGGGCCGTCCGTATGTATGTGTGAAATGCTGGTTTCAGGCTATCTTCTTGTCGGGCGGTTCCGATAAGAGCTTTTTCACTTGTTTTATTTGCAATCTTAATCTTATAAGCCTGTAATTACCGACATGCGCCCTCTAGTAATTATTTGTATTTTTTCTTATATTTTCCTAGCAAATAATTAATCTTGCTATACCAAAAATAGCGGCACTGACTAATATCAAAAGCGACAGCGTATAAATATTCAGATAAATATATTCTATCAGCAGAACATCAATTATGTACTCGTATATTGTTAATAGTTCAGTTATGATATCATACCTTTTATCTTATATAGATATAAGATTTTTGCTAATCAAAAATATATATTTACTAAAATCATAACAAAATATAAATAATATATTTAATTTGGCTTTATCCAATATGAAGACAACAAAGAGTACAAGTTACTGTTAAGGAAAAAAGGTAAATGAAATAAATATAAATAAATAAATAAAGCTTAAATTATATAATAATGATGTGATATGTTTGTAATATGAGTTGGTTTCAGTTGCACGTCTTTTTTCTCAGTTATATATAACTACTCACATCTTACTCATTCTGAAATAAAAAAAAAAATTTAATTAATGTCAAAATGACATTATAATAAAGTTATTTTCCTAGCTATAAAATGGGAAATAACCCATGATAACATTGAATCGGTACTTCTTTCCCAATGTTTTGTATATGTATTTTCTTATCGTAAATGTTATAATAAAACACATGTTATCTATTCGTTTTCTCTGTGATTGTAGAAATAAACTTGAAGATTTTATTTAAAATGTCTTGAAATTATAATTTTTCTTTATTTAGGAACTTAGTTTTTAGATCATACTGCACCCTATCTTGGCTTTTTAATTATAATTGTACATCTTTGTACTTTTCAGATACATTTGTATATACGTTATATTACTAAAACAAAAATCCGTGAGTCACCATTGAAAGTAAAGTATTTTACAATAAACACCCACAGATAGCACGCAGTACTGATAAATTGCGAACATCGTCAGAGAGCTGAGATACCTGAGACACCAGATATAAAAAGAGAGCCCTCTCACAAACATGCAGACTGATATGCCAGGAAATTTCCGCTCTTATCTAGATACGTATAGCAACCTATACAGACAATTGCGATGTGCGTTGTATTTCACCAGCACTGCTATAAAAGAGCTTCAGTTAAACAAATTACAACAACAATTCATGTGACCAGACTGTTTAATAGCACTGGCAATTAAACAGTTACTGGAACTATATCATCAAAACTATAATATCAAAAGAAAATATCGAATTGATTTAAAAACTTCAAAAGTTTTTAAGAGACAGAGCTGCCTATTTCCAATACAATTTGTGTCTTTACACTGGAAATGGATCAGTTGCTTAAGCCGTAAAAAAGTTTCCTTATATTATCTAAATGTTGGCTTTTAAATAAAACTTGATGAATTATTTACTTACTAAAATAAAAAATTTACTAAATTAATTTTTTGCTTTAAATAAAGGATTGCATTCTTTAACGGTTACAACATATTTAGAATTTCTTTATAAATTAGCAAAATTGCACTATAAGCTTTATATAGTTTTACAAAATTTATAAATGTATTTAACATCATTGGAAAATTTACAACTTTTTAATAATATCTATTTCGTTAACAGGTAAATAATCAAGGCAAAAACAGCGTAGAATACCGTAAAAGCCATTGTGGCATCAGCACCGTTGCCCAAACAACTGTAGATATTGTTAAAATAAAAGAAATATATTTATATAATATATCTGATATTCGTAGAAGAAACATTTTACTTACGTGGCATCTTGGGTGATTAGCCCCATGCTGCCATTGAGGAAATTTTTATACAGAAGCGAACTCTGGCTCTCAAGCTTATCCAAAATGGTCGATGAGAGATTCCGATCTCTGGCTATAACCATGCCAAAGGATGTCGAGCTGTCGCTGGCATTGGTATAGCCACAAATGAAAGCATAGTCCGTATAGTCGGTATCCAGGACCTTGAAAACCGTATAGGGAGTATAGTTCGGTGGATTCCAGTAGGTAAAATTGTACCCGTCCGTTAAGGCGGTGCCATTGACCACCGTTAATGTTGCGTTCATGGTCTGATTGACCCACGGATAAGTAACCGTATTCGAATAGGTCGTATCGATCAGCACATTATCCTTGGCTGTGGCCAACACTGTAAAATTGATTCTCGTGCAGAACATGGAGCCAACCGGTTCACGTGCAATCTCCCACCACGTGCCTGAAAACTACACGAATTACTTGATTAACCTTAGGTATTTGAACCGTAAATCCGGATATCTTCTGATATTCAAGTACCTTATCCAAGTCGAGAGCCATGCTGGTGCTCACATTGCAGGCGAGGGGAGTCGTAACATCGTCGGCGACAACCGTGTGACCACCGAGTAAGCCCACCAAGAGGAAGACCGAGAACAGGCCCAGACCCCATTCGGTGGTCTTTGAAAACATTCTGGAAATGGTTTTGCGTGTGTCTTGGGTTCTGTTTTCGAACCTTCTGATGTCCAGCAGTTCTAACCAAACTCTACTGCCCATAATTTACTGCTAATTAGCTGCTAATTAATCATTTCATATCATATCTGAGATAAAAATAAACTCGCCACGAGTGTTGGATAACACGCAAAGTCCAAGCTCATATACGAGAGCAGTGTTGTTTAATAGCCTCCGCGCATAACATCATGGGACGGCAGCCCATTGAGCACTTAAACCCCACAACTGTAAATTACTTTCAAATACCTTCGAATTCGTACGAGTTGTGTAACAAGTCGATATCGTTTTGAACTTTGGCGATAAGTAAGTTGACGGCTGATGGCTGACAATTGAAGTGGTCTGCAAACAAATTGAGTTCAAGACCCATGCGCCACACAAATACATTTTTCTGATGTATTGATAAGTGTGCCAGAGGGCTGTTATACGGAGAGCACTGAAAGCTGCATTCCGTGTGGTTCGAAATGGGCGAAACTCCTTTTTTATTTTTTATACAACACTATCAAAATGCATTTTTGTAAAACATAGAGAATAGCTACAAAAACTGTTTTTATATAGAGTTGTAAATGTTATATATTTTTTTTACAGAAAGTGTATCAAATAATTATTTCTGCAGTCTTGAACAACATAAAATAAGAAAATAAGCAGCTATACAGAAATAATATTAATATCTGGATATGCTTTCGAATATTTTCTGAAATGGTTTTTAAAAAACATGTTAAAATTTAAACAACAATGTAACAACGTCAAATTATTGCCACCTTGATTTCTTTAACACACTAAAATGTGCTCGAAAATCTGCCTGGGATATTAATTTTAAACGACTTACAAGCTTTAGCTGCTGGATCTGAAAATAGTAAACGGCAGCTAGAGTGAGAGAGTGAATGCTGGAATGAGAAGCGAGAGAGAGAGAGAGAGAGAGAGAGCGTCGCCATCTTTCCGGCACAGTTGACACACATTTGGACATGGGTGAGCACCCGAGACACCCTAAAACTTTTGGGCACCTCCCTCCAAATATATTTTATTTTGCCTAGTTCCAGGCAGTGCCACGCCCACAAGCTGTACTTTGAGAGCGGCTGAAGTTTGTTTCAGGTGCGAACTCTTGTGTTATTTAATTAAAAACTATTGCCAGTTGTGCCAAAAAAGTTAACAAAAGTGTTTTTGGGCTCATGTCTCGCATGTCTTAATTATTTAATTGGGCCATGTGTGAAATTTTAATGAATGGAAGTGCTCTACCAAAAATCTATATGCATATCCATATATGCATATATGTGTTTGTTCACTCTGGGACTCTGGGAGCGAAAAGTTTTGATTAACCTAAAGCGGAGTAGAGCACAAAATATCTCTGGGCTAAAATGCAGAACGAACTTTTGTGCAGCGATAAACGTAATTAGTTTAACAGTTAAGAAGTGCCTGAAATTTCAATTAGCAATTAGATCATTTAAATAATATCAAAAGGTATTAAAAGTTACTGTAATGAGTGCAAACTGAAAAAAAAACTGTTGAAGGTTATAGGAATAGGTTTATGTTTGTCGTACATTTTTTAATTTTCAAGTAAATACTTAAGCTTGTAATTATATTTTGGCTGAAGCACAGGCAATTTCTGTGTTTGTGCGCCACACACATACAAATGCAAAATTTTGTCTAGTGTTTTTCTTGGAATTTTTTTTTCAATACAATAATTGAATTTTATCACAACAATAACAAGTGAAGGCGTTGGGAGTTGTGCGGGTGATGTCGAAGGGTGCGGGTTCGATTCCCGCGCTGGGACGATATGGAATTTATATTTTCTTTTTTTAATTATCAATAATTATTATTAATATTTTTCGTTTTTATGATGGATGTTAGCATTTCCTTGAATTTTTTTTAAGATGGTTAAGATATGTTATATCACGCGCGAATTAAAAGATAGTGTGGTGCAAACGATAAGAGTTGTGCAACTGAAGCTGAGGGTCGGCGGTTCGACTCCCGGTGCGGTATATTTCATTTTTCTTTGGTAATTGTTAATTAAATTTTTTTTTTAATTTTTAACCACCTCAATCCTAGTCGGGCGGTCCCGACTAGAGAAATCTTACTTGTTATAATTATCAATGGAAGATTATATTCAAAGAAAATTCGCAAGAAACAATTGACAATACACAAAAGGCTAGGCCTGTTAATTCTAAAAATGTTTTATTGATATGAAATGTGTTTATTTGCTTGGTTTTATATTCCAAGAACTCAGATAACATAATTATTAGAAAGCGATTTTCATTACGCAAAATCAGATAAATGAGTGAGACGTTTGGCCATCATAGCTAATAACAACATGCGAACACTTTCAAAGCCCTATGTGATAAGGAGTTTTTAAATTAAAGAATAGGCCTGGTCATAAATATATACTGATAATATTTTTATAATGTTAAAAGAAAATAAATCATTAATTTTAAATGGGTTGGGTTAAAATCTCGCCTTTTCACTTATATTTTATTATGTCGTTTGGGTTTTTGTTTATTTATTTGTTGGTTTGGTTGATGTTTTTTTTACAATTAATTTTTTGTTCAATAATAGCAGCTTGTAGCGTTCCAGTGTTCTTAATTGTAATTAGCGAACAAATAAATTGAATATATATAAATATTTGCATTCTCTATCTTAAACATGCAAACATGCATACATACAAATAAAGAAATTATTCAAAAAATAAATCAAAATAAATACGCCATATCCTTCTTTCATCTCGTTAATTATTTCATTTTCTAAGTTTTCTGTTTAAAAAAGCCTCTTAATGCGAATATCAGGCAGCAACAGCGAAGAGGCGATGAAAAACGTTGAAACTATGCATTAAATTAAACAATACTTAAAAATAATCGGTTAATACATAAATTGTTATATTCCCTGTTTTCCCACAGACATGCAGGGCAAAATGTTATATTTTTTGTTTACAGCACCATGTTTATATATTTTATACGGCGTAAAAACACTGCATACTTTTATATGCTGCAATGATAAGCAAAAGCTGTAAGTGGACAGATGATGTTGAAGCAAGTATTTTATATTCTTGCATACTTTTGGGCTGCCACACAAAAGAGTAAGCCCCAGTTGCAAATATTTTAATAAGGTTATAAATCGGCTATATGAAGTCCGATCTCTGAAAGATATACCTGTGCCGCTTGTAAAGGTCTGTGGAACTGTTCGCCATTCAAATTATTTCATCTTCAAATGTTTGCGACTTTGGCAAACATTGTTATTTTCTCAAAATGGGTAAAAGTTTAGAATTGCAATTTTTGAATGCCAATCGAGTGCCGTGATCCTTATGAGTCTACAATGGAATATCTTTCCTTTCCCATATCATAAGCCTATAAAAAACACTGATAGCTTAAAAATAAATAGATTGATAACAAATTTTAATTTTAAGACCGATTTTTTAAATTTACTGAAAGTCTTGAATCCGGAAATATTTGAAGGCCAATCGTTAGTCCCTATCCTAATAAGTCGAAAAAGAATGTCATTCAAATATTTGACCGCATTTGCATGATATTTGCAGGTTTTCACTTTATATTACTAAAACACACACATTTTTATACTTGTTCACGAAGTGAAACTACATAGTATATTGGGTTTGTGGAATGTCTGTCATGGGGTCCGTCTGTAGCTAGAGTTAGCAAATTTTGAAGGTAGATAGCTGGACACCTCCTTTAAAGATCGGTACAAAAATTTCAGCCAGGAACCAAACGCCAACTCCATCCCCCCGCAAATCGCATAAATAGAAATCTTCCACATTTTTAAAGCTAGCTACCCACGAATCGCACAAATTACAAAATACCGAAAATTTTCAAATTAACAATAATACTTAAAAACGTGAACGATTATAACGCAGTCTTTAATGCCCGACTGCAGCGTTCTGACTTGTTTTTGTTGCAATTTGTGCACACATTCAGAATTCAGGGTATTTCCTCGATATTTTTTTGGTTGCATTCATTTGCGCTCAGTCATAAGGAAATTGAAAGCTGCTCACTAATTGGCACACTTGGCAACACACGCACACACACTAGCCAAAACGAAGGGTGTATGCGTGTGCATGTATTTAATTACTCAACAAGCTTTGATGCTTTCATTAACAGCGCGCCGAGGAGTTAAGTTTGCCTGCAACTGTAACTTTCTCAAATTCATTTCTTGTGCTCAAGTCGCAGGGAAGCCGGCGGAGCTTTCGCCCACTGGCAACCGCAGCAAAGTGCGAAGGCGGCGGCCATAGATGGCTGCACACACACGCACTCACAAATAATTAAGTTGTTTATCTTAATGCAAACATTTCTCTTACTGCAAGTAACTGTTAATTACACTCTGAGCGCTTTATGCAAAGACAACAAAAAAAAAAATAAAAAAAGAAAAACATAGCAGAAGTGCAATGCAAACTTTCTATGAAAACGAAACTAGCTCGAGAAGCAAACACACACACACGCACTCACTCACTCACACACACACACACACACACACACACACACACACACAC
>SCDS01001132.1:0-24962 GCA_004149465.1 Drosophila nigromelanica | reverse complement strand
ATATATATATATATTAAAAATAATTCTGAGGCGGTCAAATTTTTTGTCATACTGCTCTCCCCAGATTTCAAATGTCCATAGCATTGCCAAGATTTAACAGATTTTCACGATTGATAGCTATTTGATCGTCACTCAGCATATGATTCACAATTTTAAAAAATACGCTTGCATTTAGAAATTGGAAAAAATTCTTCTTATATGGAAAAATATAATCTTGTGGGTCATTCGCAACTACAAAAATGCATCCAATTACATGAAAATGAAAAAAAAATACATTTGCTTAAGAAAAAAAAGCTTTATATCCAGTCCAGTTCTATATACTCTATAATAGACTTGAGGCCTTGCTTCCACCTAGGTCCAGATCGGGCATATACTTAAGTGGTTTGCCGAACGTCATACTAATCGTGCCGAGCGGCTGCTTCCAGATGGGCTCGTCCTCGTGCAGCTCGCGCACCTGCAGCCATTTGCCATAGTTCTGGCGTCTTCTTGCTGTCCAGCTGGTGAGCTCGCGCCGCAGGGGCGTCGAGTGGCTGAAGAGCAGCTGAAGCGGAGCTACCGCTGGCATGCTCTGCCGCTGCCGGAGTAGATGCTGCAGCAGTTGGCCACCGGCTGCCAGCTGGCAGTCGAAAAACTCGAGCAGCTGCAGCTGGGCATTGTCCTTGAGGTAGCGGAGCAGCCGGGTGAGCGTGCAGCCGCGCAGACCAAAGCGATGGCAGCTGAGCGGAAGCTCCTGCTGTGGCGTCTGGTCCGCCAGCTTGCAGTTGCTCAGCAGCAGCTCCCGTAGCGCCCAGCAGTACTTCAGCTGGAGCAGGGACAGGTCGAGTGGTGTGGCCAGCCAGCTGCCATCGAAGCGCAGGGCGCGCAGCTCGTAGCGCTTGGCATTGATGATCTCCGTGACGATGGGCAGCCAGTCCATGCCCGGCCAGAGCTGCAGCCGCTGCAGCGACAAGTGCTCCAAGTGCCCCAAGTGGCACACGGCCAGCGGCGAGCGCAGCATCAGTGGCAGCTGCAGCTCCCGCAGCTGGTAGCAATTCAGAATGTCCTTCACGTCCAGCCCGGCAGGCGCCTCGCTGCGCAGGAAAAGCTGCTGCAGCTGCGGACAGTTCTCGCAGATCTCATCCAGCTGTGACTGCGAGGTGCTCCGGCGCAGCAGCAGCGCGCGCAGCTGCCGCATGTTGTTCGGAAAGGGTGACAGAAGGGGCGCATGCACATTGAGCAGCTCCAGGCGTGGCAGCAGCTTGCCCAGCAGCTGCAAGTGGCAGTCGGAGTTGCTGTTGCTATTGTCGCCGTTTGGCTTTGCCTTGTCCTGCGAGACATCGCAGTTGTGGATCAGCGGCAGCTCCGGCACGCCCATTTTGCAGCACAGGCTGTACAGCTGCGGTATGTCGGCCATCTCCAGGCGCAGCCGCGTCAAGCGCATCGCCAGCATCGGCAGCAGACGTTCCAGCTCCTCGTCGGGCAGCATCTTCAGAATCGGCACGAAGTTGGTCGTCTCCAGTATCTTCATCAGGCGGGTGAAGATGTTGGCGCTGCTGTCGCCATATCTCAGGCAGATGCGCAAAGTCGCGTAAATCTGGTTGAGACTGGGCGCTTCAGATAACTCCTCACCTGCAACGGACAGAGAAGCCGAAGCCGAAGACGAAGCCGAAGAAGAGGAAGAGGAAGCCGTTGGCTTTGCACCATGCAACAATTTTTCTGTTAAATTACGAATAGATTAAAACTACGATTCTCTTTAACTATAAGTGCACCTACTCGACATTATATCGCTATTCACGCGATTTGAAAACTTTCAGTATTATCGCAAAAGACGCACAATAATTTTGGCCGCAAACCGAGCTGCCAACTTGCGTGTGGAAACATTGCTAGAGCGGAAATAGACACGCGAGCAGCTTTTATAGCTTATCTAATCGATTAATTAAACTACATACAAAGTAAGAATCCTCGAGAGAATTATGTTCAGTATAGTGTGGTATAGTACAACAAAGTTAATAATATAATATTATATGAAATAGTATATAGGATAGAAGAGTCGGTACATGTATTTATTATATTATATTCAGAAAATAAAATAACACAGTACTATTTTCTTCGTATAGGGAAAACACTAATATAATATAATATATTAAATATCGATATTTGAAAAAAGACGCAAAATATAATTCAAATGATGCTGTTATTCCTTTCTCAAATTTTTCAAATATCTCCTACTTTAATTAAAATAATATCCATATCTACACTTTAATGAAATAAATAATATACGATTATTATATATATTGGGAATCTATATTTTAATCAATTGAAATATCAAATAAATAAAACTAAATCTATCAGCAGAAAATATCCTGTGTTTCTCATTGAAAAACGAAAGTGGACATTCACTAAATTACAATTTTCTTTGGAGCCCTGTAATATCATGTGTTTCTCGGACACGGTCCCCACAAATAATACACTTTTGTACAATTAGAGTCATAAAGAACCTTCTGACTGTGCAAAATTTGTTGAATGGTCAGTCAGGCAAAGGTCAGCAGTTGACTTTATGGGCGCAAGTCTTGACCCATCATTGCCGCAAGTTCAAACCAAGTTGCAAACTTTTCCCTCAAAAGCCGCACACACCGCATCCATATGTATATGTATGTGTATATATGCTCCATACATGGCCCAAATTCCAATCTGGCCAAGAGCCGCCCATGGCGTCTGGCTTTTGTGCTGTGACTTTATGGCCAACTGCAAGTCGTTCAAGCAGGCAGCGAGAAATAAACGGATATCTACACGTATATGGTATATATACATAGATCTATATATACATATATATTTTTGTGTATGTATGTGTGTGCGTGTGTGTATATGTCTCGTTGCCACTGTAACTATGTCATTGCGGTTTCCTTAATTCATTTTGTTTGCTGCGCATCGTCATAGTCATTGTCAGCATTCGGATCCAGTTGGATATTATGGCACAGCGAACCGCAAGCACCACGCCCCCTCACCCGCCCACCTTCAGTGTTTTCAGTAAACGAGTGAGGCCCGGCGACAATTGTTGTTGTCGTTGTTTTAGTCGATGGCGGCGCTAAGCGGATTAACGCTGTTATTTTAAGTTCAACAAACGAAGAGAAGAATAAATTAATGAGTTTTCACTGTGGTCGCGCCGGGAGCGAATAGCGAGCCCGGCCAACTGGGCTTAACAGCACAAAGCCAAAAGTACAAACACAAATACAAATACAAAAGACGCACCAATGCACCCTCGCAATAGTAGCTGTTGTTCTTGTTGTTGCTGCTGTTGCTATTGGCCCGGCCATGACCACAAAATGGCCCGCACCCTTGGCCCGTACTCACGTCCAGCCATTAAGCGCACTGGCCATAACCGTCATCTGTTCTCTGTAAGTGTGTGTATTTGTGTTGGTTAGCTTTCCTTTCTTTTTTTTTGGTTTTTTTGGTCAGTTTTCCTTTTATTTGTATTTGTAATTGTTATGGTTTTCCCATTGATTGTGTGCACCGGACACTGAAATTGTAATTAGTTGAAATTTATGCGAACTGGGGCAGCTTCCGCTTTTGGCTTCGAGCACGTTCTCGTTTTGGCCATTATTATTTGTGCCTTGGCTTTACATTCGCTCAATTCTGTTCTGCTCTTTTTCAATAAAATTAATTCTATGAATTTTCAATCGCAAATCGGATTACGGCATTAGCCAGCAACGCCGAAACAACAACTTTTGCCGAGTTCGCAAAGCAAATTTTATGCTCGTTCACGAAGTGAAAAGAGTATATTGGGTTGCAATTGGATAACAGAACACTGATGATCTTCTCTAAAGAGCGCATCACAAATTTTTCGATAAAATTCCATATAGTCACGAATATTAAATTTTAAAGCTACAGTCAACAGTTTTTCTGATGATAAGAAATCTATATTATATCAACATATCAGTAATAATTAAGACAGTTTTAGCTATTATGCTGCGGACAAGTATTACGCAGTCGATTACACCCGACTGCAAAGTTCATACTTATTCTTTTTATTTTTTTAAGGAAGACCAATTTTCACGTTAGTCAGCAAATCATAAATCTCAATCGTTGACGCCGTTGGCATAGCGATAACTTAATGATATGCAAGGAAATAAGCCACTAAGCAGGTTGGCAACTCTGGCAGCCACTGGCCGCCTTCATAAACTTGCAGCCGCACAAAACTTTGCTAATTAGAGTTGGATAGATAGATGTGCAATTAGGTAGTTTAACGACAGCGTGCCATTCGATATTTTGTACTTGGCTGGCCGTGACAACCCTGTCACGGCGTCGCGACGCTTTGATGCAGCCGAGCGAGCGACCGGAAAATTGTGCAGAATCCTTGGTAGCGTCGGGCACATCATTCACGGCGGAGACTGTTTAAAAATTACACGCTTGAATAATTTACTTATAAAACATTTATAATTAGCCAATGTTCGTGGCATGCTTCGAACGCTGAACAAGTGATTGTGATTGGCAGGCACTGCGGAAAATTGAGAGCGGCGTTGAGTTAACTATAGGCAAAATTAAAGAAAAAAGTATTGTACAGCTCATAACCAGTTACTGCAAGTAATTTAATTATAATCACAACATTGTCTAGCAAGAGCACAAAAAGGAATGCAACTCAGCTAACCAATCAGATGATTTATCATTTGTTCTTTTAATTCATCATCCGTAACGTTTCCCTGGCTGCACTGATTTAGAAAATATTCAAAAAATATACTTCTAAACATAAAAATAAAATTAAAAATAATAATAATAATAATAATATAATAAACAAAATAAACATCATTTTCATTTACCCTCAAGTCGCGTATCCGCACTGTTTCCCAGGCTGCGTTACAAACTTAATAGGCTTAAGCCTTATGTAGTTTCCCTCTTAGGGTTTAGTCTGGCTTAGATTTCCATTTAAGCGTTGGCATTATCCACAAAATGATCCGGGTGCAAGCTTAACATTTACTTTGAGCAAAATAAGGTAAATGGAAACGCAAATTCCGCTGGTGCCCGGAGGTGGGCAAAAAAATTAACCCGCTCGCATTGGGTTTAGTCAGTGCAAAGGAGAAGCAGAAGGCAAAAGTGGGACGTATGAGAAGCAAAGCCAGGCAAAATGCAGCAAAAACTTTGCCTTTGATTTCGGTTCTTTCTCTTTTTTTACTTTCCTTTATGACATTTATTGCGCCACACGCCCCCGTAACGCCCACGTCTATCAGTGCTGCAACGCATTTGTCGACTTGCCTTATCCTGTTGGCAGCTCTTTCAGTGCCCATAGTCCTTTGCCGAGTTGACAGCTGAGCTGTCCAATGAGCGTGTGGCTGGCGTATTGGGAAGTGAGCACCCAGCACCGAGAACTGAAAACTGAAAACAGAGACCTGAGAGTGGCAAACGGGACTTATCAAAGGGCTGCTAACTGCCAGCTGCCAGCTGAGAGCTGCGGAAAAATGTCTTTTAATTAGTGTTTAATTGAATCGCCAACTGGAATTTTAATCGAAAATTGCAGCTCACCAAAGTTTGCGTTTGACTTTTCCGCACAGTTTGCATTGTATCTTGAGCCAAATTGCTTGTTTGCTTTACAAACTCAACCGGTCATTGATAGCCGTTCCAAAACTACTCCCTAAGTAGGAGCTTTTGTCATGCTCAAGGGGATTAATTAAACATTGTGCATTTAAGTGCGGTAATCGTTCAGTTGAGTCTGTTCAATTCAAATGGAAGCATTTGTAAAGCACGCAAACCCACATTGTTTGAAGCATAGAGATTAGAGATTAGATAATATTACAAGAGAACGGACGATATTGAATTATTAAATATCACCAATACTCTTTTAATTAAACCAATAAAACTAAAAATAGCAACAAAATTGATAGTAAATAATCTCTACTTGGTAAATAATAAAAATAAATAAAATAATAGACTGCAATTTTTTTAACTTTAAAGCTTAGTTGTAATTTCTCACAGCTTTAACCATATTTAATTTGTAATGCCCACATATCCGCCATGCTCGCCTTTCTCTCAATTAATTATAATTACTCACACGCCCTGATGCATTTCATCAAACGCTCATTGTGCAGCAATAGCTTCTTGGATGCTGCAGTTGCGAGGGCAGCCTGGAGTATAAAATGCCGCCAATACGCTGTTAATGAACATAATACGGCCACACGAATGCCGCAACTGCAAATGCCACAATAAAGTCGAGAGCAAAGTGCTCAATCGCAGAGCCTTTGACTTAACTACAGCCACAATTGCGGCTTATACAAATTGAATGATTACTATTGACTATAATTAATCTGATGCAACAGATGCGAGATAAGTACTCAATAATACGTGTACATTGGATAAATTCTTAGGTATCATTTGAATCATTAAAATAGCTAACTAAGTAAACCTTCTTTAAACCTTCTTGAAAAAACAATAAGTTCAAGTCAAGAAAAAGAAAACACGCATTAAGCTCATTTTTAATAATTAAAATTCGATCTTTCATATACTCATAATTTCACCATATATTGAATCATATTATATTATATATATTAGATTCCATAGACTAATTTTTATGTGACTATGAATTGCATTGTTTGCAAATGCGTTTGAATCGAGTGATTGAATGTGCTGAATGTATTGAAGTTAATGAGCCACTTAACCGACTTTGCCGCAAGCCAACCATGTTTATATATGCATGAACGTAATGAATGCATATATACATGTATATAGGTATGTAAGTATGTATAATATGTGTTTGCAGTTGGCATATGAGCAGTTTGCATAATTAGGTTGAGTGCAATATGCTGGCCACAAAACGGAATAATTAAAGGTACACCTGAGTTGCTTGGTTTTGAGGTGAGCCCAACGCCAGCATCCATAGAATGGAACGGGAGCACTGATGGTGCAGTCTATTATGTACCCAAAGAAAGCTCTTTAAATCTAATTTAAATATTTGCTAAATTCTTAAAGCCACGAATCGAAACAATTTGTCATGCTTAAGGAATTATGATTTAAGTCCTTTAAAATGCCAAATGCAAAATATATCAATCAAAACTGTATGCCAAGTACAATAAAAATCCTTTAGCTTTAGTATATCTGTGTGGGTGTGTGTGTGTGTGCGGGTGGGTGTATGTGGTGTGTGTGCGTGTTGTGGTCTTGTGCGCTGCGGTGGTGTTGTAAATCCGCTAACACTCCGTGTTGTCAACTTGCCGACATTAAGGCGCGTGAATCTTTTTTTTATTGTTATGCCGCCGTGCGAAGGGTATGTGCGGGGAGCAGGGGAGCTGAGGGGGCGTGCGTTGTAAAGCCGCATGTATGACAGCATGTGTGGCATACAATTACAAGAGACGGGCCCGAAAGAATGGCAACATTTGTTACCCAAAAACAAAATGGCTGCACGACCATTTCCGCTGATTTCCAGTTGAAGTCCTTTGCGTCCTCTGCATCCTTCTGCTTGGCGCCTGCCGTGGATTATTATATTCGCATTTCTCATGCGCACAGCTTTAAACATTTTGCCATTGAAATATTTATTTCAAAAACAAAAATGACACACAGACGAACACAGGACCGAATAAGGACTCTGATGTATTTTTTATGTCTTTGCTTCGTTTTTATTGCCTTTAAATTGCGCTCGTTACATTTTGTTTTTGTTTTGTTATTTTATTTTTTTGGTATGTTGAGAGGCTGCCACAACCACGCCCTTGCACCACCCGAAAAATACTTGTAGGCAGACAAAAGTCCAGAAGAATGTGGTTTATTTCACATCATTTATAGTATTGCGTATTCGTGGCCTCAATATATACACAAAATTATTTCTGATAGATATGTTGTGCTATATACATTGGTTTAGCACGCAGACGACATTTATATTTATAGTTAAACATGTCCTTTAAGTTATTCAAAATTCAGGATAAGATCAAAAATATTCACTCAACTGTTGCCTTACCTCTGACATTTGACAAATGTTTTATAAATTTGTTGTTCTCCCGAAAATTTATCATTTCATTAGTAGGCCTGTGAAGAGTTCAAATTTGATTTCATAAATACACAACAAACACATCACAAATCTTACACGTAACACACTAAAAGTAAATACAAGGTTCAAAACTATTTTTATCATATCTTAGGGGAGTTAGGGAAATACCAAAAGAAGGCGTCAAGATGAATCGCATCGATTCTACCATGGATCCCATGGCCAATACAAAATTTCTGACGCTATACAGTAGTTTGATCAAACAGTTTACGGCCACAACGGAGTTTACCAACAATGAGGTTGTCTGCCTTCTCATTATCTACTACAAATTCGTGCAGATCAATGGGCCCTCAGCCAAGCAGATGAAGAAGAAGCAGATGTACAATTTATTTCTAGTGCTCTTTCGCATCTACGATATGAGCATCATAGAACGTATATTGTTAAATATAACAAATGATGTGAGCTTCATTGGCCCCGAGGCCTGGATGAAGTTGTTCTCCGTGTTCCTTGGCAAGAACTTGGAGGAGCGCATGCAGTTCGCCTATAAGGTAATATAACAATAGATCCGATAATCCGTTAATATTATTTAATAACAGGTCTATACAACCTCTTCGGGCGTGTTAAATCGCGAATCTGTTGGAAGGGCCATCAGTAATTTCTTTGTGGGTGAAGATGACGATGAGGTCAAAGAGTTGCAAGCGGTGCGTATGGAACTTATATACATATATAAACTGTATACCTTACAGAAGTAAGCTTCCTGCAGGATATGACCGAGTTTATATTCAACAAATTTGATTTGGACAAAGATGGCACTATCTCATACGAAGAGTATTGCGAGATTGTGAGTAATCAGCCGGTATTGTTGGAATTTCTGGGACAAATATTCCCAGATCTATCCGATATAACTATGATTGCATATTGCGCAAATATTTCAACGCTTTTCCCTGGTGAAGATTGATGTTAACGTTAACACATGAAATTTCATTTGATTAAATATTGCTGTGGTACGTATGCAAGATGACAGATTATCTGATCGATTTAACAAGTCTCATTGCAGAGTAAACACGGCCACAGTTAGCAGGTAATATCGCAAGGATATCAGAAGTCATGTGGAAACTATGATGATTGATAATTCATGATTCGATAGTGAGGAATTTTTTAAAAATTACTTTTGACAAATCGCCGGATGAATAAATTTGTAGTACAAATGTAGAAATTAAATATTGAACGTTTACATGCAAACTCATAAAAATGCGCGTCATTTTCTGCTGAGAGAACCGCAAGACAAAATGCTGGCAACATGTGCGCAGTCTATTCGAAGCCGACTACATAAAGGACACAAGTGTTTTAAATGGGCTTCCCAGAGCATTTCTATTGTAGAACGTTGTAAAGTACTTTTCCATGAGGTATACGGAAAAGTTGAAATTGCCTTTTCGCGCTGTTGTCTTCAATTTTGTTTTTGTTCAAATCTCTGTGTGTGTGTGTGTGTGTGTGTGTGTGTAATTGTTCTTGTGTATTCTTGTTACCGCCTTCTTGTTTAACTCCTTTTCTAAATACCATAATGGCGCTGTGGGCTTATTTCTTTGTCTCTATTTGTCTGTCGGCAGTGCTGAGCAGACAGCTTTTGCTTTGCGGCTTTATTCAGCAATTAAACCCGGCAACACATGTGGGCGCCCCCTTAAGGAAAAATAAAAGCAAACCAAATGCATAATGTGACCCAAAATCTGCTGCAAACATAACAAAAACAAAACCCAATGCGCAACATTTTAATTACATTTAATTAAATGCAAGTGGTAATTTTACCACTAGCATGAACAAATGTCGGTTTCAATTATAGAAATGTCTAATCAAAAAGATATGTTTTTACATATTAGTCTGTCATTTAAATCTAGTTATGTGTAATCAAAAAAATTAGTTAAAACAACCGATTAATCATTATATTTACATATATTTTATTTTCGTTATTGACGTATAAAAATCATCTTGCTAAACGCTTTAAAAAAGGGGATTCTCACTGCAGAGAACGAGAAAAAATTGTTAAAACAAATTAAAAGTTTCTAAATAGCAGCAGCCGACACCGAGCGAAAAGTTGTGTGTGGTAAAACGCTTTGCGGTGCTAGAAAGGAGGAGAGTTTCAGTTTCATTTCGCTAGTGAACACTTAACAAATTTTTCTCTGCGGCTTTGCGGTTTTGCTGGCTGTCAGCGTTCGACTTGTCGTATACGTAATTTCGTTTGTGTTCAACTATGCGTATGAGTAACAAAAATGAACTCCAGTCGAAACTGTCGCACTTGTAAATGCAATTTGCGCTGTTCGCACAACTTGACACACACTTTAAACCGGAGGTCAAACAGGAGCCAAGCAAAAAAAAATTGCGACAACAGCTGCCCACCCATGGAGTGCGGCCGGACGAAGTTGGTGTGGGGCGGTTTCACAGTCAACGACATGCCTCATTAGGGCAACGCCTGGCGTTCAGCAAAAAAAACAGCGCTTGCTCTGGCCAAAGGCAAAAGGCTCAAAGGAAAACATGAAATGCGCCCACTGCCATGCGGCCGTCTGTAAATCTTGACGTGATGAATGCGAAACCCACGAGTTCGAGGACCACTGACCAGACCAGAGCTGCCCCGGCTTCAGTTCATCACGAGTTTGGCACTTGCCGTCAAGGGTCGTTGTTATTGTTGCCCCTTCTGCATTAACACGCCGCCTCCTGTTGCATTTCAGCTGAAAAAAGTGGCGGCGCCTCAGCTGAGCGCATGTTTCTGCAGTTTCATCAACAGTTTTTTTCGGTTTTATGCCTCGCCAATGTGTGTGCGTGTGTGTGTGTGTGTGGAGGTTTTTATAAAAGAACAATTTTTCTCACATTTGTATTCTTAACACACACACACACACGCATACACGGTCCAAGCTGTTCATTTTTCATGACGAACTTTGGTTGGAATTTTTTTTGTGTTGCCTTTGCAGCACTTTATTATTTTATGAAGTTACATAGAGCACTAATAAATATAAATGTGCTCTATAAGAATGTACATAACTGGTGGAAAAGTAAAGCTTTTAAATTGCACTAGCTCTTAAAGTTTCGGAAAAATTTTAAACGACTGCAGAAAATATTTTCCAATACCAATGAAATTCATATATTTCTTAACAAACTAATTAATATTATGTATAAAATACTTTTATTATATTTAGCATATTTAATATTCAGTTTTCTTCGCCTTTTATATTATGCAAAAGCAAACAATTCATACCATAAAAATAAAAACAAATTGCCTTTTTAGAATTCAAAGTGCTTCGAAGGAGACGCCTAATGCGTTGATGCCTGTAGGAAATCAGCGCAGGGATATCCGATTCGCCAGCGCGGGGCATTACTTCTAACGATGATAATAATAATCAGATTGCCATAACGTCATCCTCCACAAATGCAAATACAAATACAAAGCGAAAGAGAAAAGGTGAAAGAGAGAGAGAGAGAGAGAGAATTAGTAGGAGGTAAGGTATCAAGCGACCTGGAACCATTTTGATTGTCACATTGTCATCATCTGCATATTAAGTACAAGTGATTACACTTTCACGTGAAAACGTGTGCCCCGCATAGAGTTAGATACTCCTCTGGGGAGCGAGGTGTGGCAGCGAGCACAGGACTGAGCATATGTGCGTGGGCAATGGGAGGGGGACGTGATGTGTGCAGCATTGAAATTTCGGCATTTAAATCTAACCAAGCAAAAGAAATAAAAGGAAAAAGAAAAACGTCGCACCCTCCCTCTGCACACAAAGGGAAATGCCAGCGAGTATCTGTAAGATACATGCATACATATGTAAGTATCTTTTGTTAACGAGCACACAGCTCAGCCCGGGTGCTGTGCGGGCAAATGTAAATGCTTTGCAAGCTTTTGAAATCAAATCAATGCGTTTGATAAGAGAAACAACATCGGAGTGCGGAGGCTGAAGTGTCTCTTGAAGTTAGGTCTACAACAATGGCTTTATGTGAGGGCTCAGATCGCAAACGGAATTCATTTGTGGCACGTGAAGTCTTTTGATTTTCCGCTACTTTTCGTTCACATGTGACCAAAAGTTGCTTAGCTGCAAACAATGTGTATATCAATTGAATCCGACTATGAGATACCCTTTTGCCAATCAAAAACAAGTGCGAATATTACAGTTACAGAGCTGCCCTGTGACTGCACGATAATCTTTAGCGCCTAGAATTCAAGTAAGAATATTTTATTTAATAGGTCACGACTGGCATATACTTGGTAGTTCAACTTAAGAGTTCTTAAAGAACTCTGCTTAAATGTTAGAGTGATCAAATCTGATCAAACTGAAAACTGATAGAAATTTAAATCACAATAATTGGTAAAATGTATATGTATATAGAATTCCTAGATAATTTATAAAAGGAACCTAACATATCCCTTTTCATGTTTCAAACAGAGTATAGACCAAAAATAAATAAGCCAAACAACAAATTAAAGCTTGTTTTAAAATTAAATTAAATTACATACACTCACAAATATGCTATTAAAACAATTGCAATTAATAAATTGTTTGTTTTTAAATATAAATTGTGTACAGAGCGAACCTGTAGCCATTAACTGAACATTTAAGCTGAGCTTTAATGCAACTCATTTCATTTGCGTGCTGTTTGCAGACGCCTTGCCAATTGGCTTAAGCTAATCAAAGCTGTGGCACGGTTGCTGCAACAGCAGAGCACACACAACCACACACACCCAAACACACCTAAGCACACCCAAGCACACACACACATGCCCAACTTCGTCTACATTTCAGATTCCATTTCGATGGCATCGACATTAAACTGCAAATCCGCAGCAGCAATTGCCGCATGTAATGCTGATGTTGGCATTTTACGGCTACTTCGACTGCTGCTGCTGCTGCCAGTGCTGCTGCTGTCATGGGCTCATGTTTTGCCACTGCAGCGACACCTTATGTGGCAACAAGCAATGCCCCCCTATCCTTGCCAACACGGCGACTGCACTTAAGAGCGTTGCATCAGCTGCCCCTCTGCCTGCTGCGATCGGTTGCCATTGCCGTTGCTGCTGCTGCTGCTGTTGTGTTGTGTATTTTTGCATTGTCGTCAGCAACAGCAGCACCGATGGCAACCATAAAATCCTTTGCAATCAGTTGCATACAACAAACATTTCTGCTGCTGGCTTCCCTTAACCACAGGCCCGAGTATGTGTACACACACACGGACACACACACACACACACACACACACACACATACAGAGCTGCTTTTGCTTCCAGGCAAACCAAATCCGTTGCTGTTGTCATGTTGTCTCCTCTGCTGCTGCTGCTGCTGTTGCAGCCAGTGCAATGGAGCAACATCCTAAGTATATTTTACTGTCTCTGTATCCGTCTGTTCTCTGTTTTATGCTCATTCTGATTGCCCTTATACTACGAGTATTGCAACACTCCAATCTCGGCTCGTTGTTGTTGTTCCTGCGTACACAAAACAATTTTCAAACACTCGCAATTGGCTTTGGTGCAATTTACAGCTACCTCGTGCTTAAAAATAATTTCACATATTCAAGTGTTTTGCAGTAGTTGCAATAATATGGGGAAAGCAGAGAGAAAGATAGAGAGGGGGAGATACAAAGCTGAAAAGTCAATGGGAAAAAAGAGAGCAAGAGAAACAGCGAGGGAGAACTGTTGTCCTGACAACGCTCGTTAATCGCAAAAGCTAAAGTTTTCACGAGATTTCAATGCACAAAAAACTAAATGCACTTTTTTAAATTAATTTTTTTTTTAGTTTTCTTAAGTAAAGCAAACTTTTTTGTATAATAAACTAAAGGATTTTACCATTTAATATAAAAAATTGTTTAATAATAATCATAAAATAACCAGATAACTTATTAGCATTCATTAAAAAATAAGTTAATACTAATATGTTATTTGACCGGCAATATTTACGCTTGAAATCTCACACGTAAAACTTCAAAACAAATTAATTGAAAACCAAAAAAAATAATAATAATAATATTAATATTCAATTGATATTGCTCATTCATATGAAAAATAAAAAAGAAAAGCAACAAAATCAGAACTGATATACATATTCTATATATTTGAGGACAAAGCAATAGCGATTCACTCTGTGAGCCCAACAAACGTTTGGATATAGATTGTCAAACTCAATGGCATAAAAGAACTTGCAAACTTTTTGAATATTTAGCAAAAATGTTGCATAGAATATAGGGAAAATAAAAAAGTACAAAAAAAAAAAAAAACAGCCGTTACAAATGTGGGACACACACAAAGTGCTATCGGCGCGCATTCCCGATGCCGCTTTGTGAAAATGTCGAAATTTTTGTGCGCTTTCCAAAATGTCACAACATCCGGCATGCCACATGCACTTGGCAAGGATTCGGGCGTACACACAGCGAGAGAGAAAGGGGAAAATCCTGTGCTGTGGCGCCACAGTTCATGTACAGTTCGGATGTTAATCGGAACATGAACTGAGTGGCCAAAAATACCAAAGCCATCAGCACTTTAAGCCGGACTCCAACAAAGATTGCAGCAGCGCGCCCGTATTTCATTTCATAACTGGCAAACGCTTTCTGGGTAATTATTATTTGACATGCATTTTAAGTATTCAGAAAGTTAAGACCGTAATTAGAACCATCTTTCGACAGACAACGGAAAACAGCAGACGTCGATTGCAGCCGTTGGTCCCGACGAACGTGAAAGTAACAGCCACTTGTATTGCAACTCCGGCACCTCCTCTTCCTCCTTCTCCACCCCACCTCAAGTGCCTGCCGACGGTGCCCTGGCAACAATGGTGGAAAAACAAAGAGCATTGCGAATCAGTTGCAGTTGCAATTATAATTTCAATTTTACGATTTTTGAAGTACATTTCTGGTTTGTCCAAAACAACAACAAGCTCTCCCTCTCTGATCCAGCTGCTCACAACGGACTGGGGCTATCATGAATGGCCAGCATTGTTGAGTCATTTGTGCCGAGCTTTTATTTCTATTCTTCCGTTGCTCCTTTTTTCTCATTTTCTTTATATTTTTTATACTTAATTAGTGTACAGCACCACAAAGAGCTAGCTGGCTGCAAGCGTTGCTTTATATGCTACGTGAGAGATTATTAAGAAAGTGCAATCAAAGTTATTAGTTGAGCTTCTAGACAGCAACTAGGGGGGGCTGCTTGTTAAGTCAAGTATTTTTCAATCAGGTATGAACTACATATGAAAAGTAGCACACACTTTTAATTAAACTTAGACTCAAAATGAATAATTCTCTTGAGTTGAGAAAAGTAACAAACAATTTTAATTAAATTGGGGTCTCCTAAATTTGTATAAATATTTAAAAACAAATTTTAATTCGATGAAAAATAATAAATTTAAATAAAACATAATTGTTAAGAGCTCTTAGCGTACCTTCACATAATTTTAGTTTAAGTATATGTGTACTTTAAAATGACATTAAATATAAAACTAATTAATTGGTCAGATCTCCTGGGAAAATACGTCAGCTTGAAACTTTTTCTAATATTGCTAGCAACTATCGTTACAGGGCGGGGCAGCAGGAAAACAGCTTCAAACTTTTCAAATACTCAGCAAGTCGCTATGTACGCTATATAAAGACTGAGAATCAGTGGCCGCCAATTGATACGCCCCAGTTCCCAACAGCGGTCGGGGGGCTATGTCCAGTCGGGGGGAGCAGGGGGTGTGTGGGCGGTGTATCGGAGGGTGTGTTCGCGCGTGTTAAAAACTCTGCAAGTTTACCAATAAAATTAAAAGTTTGGCTGCATGCGCAGATTTCACTTTTTATTGAAACTAGAAAATGCGATAACATTGTAAAGGCAGCCGTGATGACGCCGACGGGGACGTCGCGTGTCCACTGTTCCGCACAGGACGTGGTGCATGCGGCAAAGTTTTGATTGCCAATAAGGAATTACAGGTGATAATACAGCATAATCTGCCACGTTCCACAGTTGCCGCAGCAACAGCGCAACAGCAACATGGCCATGGCCAGAAAGAAAATTGTGTTGCCACTTATTTACTTACTTTATTATTTATTTTATTATTTTTAACTGCTGCAGTAGCTTCTTCTGCTAGTGATACCAGCTGCTTTGGCATAGGATAAAAGTGCGTTTTCATATTAAAAAAAAAATCACGCAACTTTACCCTACGATTTAGAAGAAATATTGATATAAATTTTAATCAAAACCTTACACTTTATGCTATTAATGCTTTGAAGTAACAAATATTGACAGTAAATTTATAAAAATAGAAATATAGAAATTAGGTTTCTTTTGAACAAAAGAGTCAAAATTTTATATAAAATATAAAAAAAGAACCACATAGATTATTAATTTTTTCAACAGTATATAAACTACTAAAACAACTTTTTCCTTCCCAACTTCACATAACAGCTCTTTTTTATTTTTTATAAATCTTCGTTGAAATGCACATCACATAGGTTGAAGGTTCAGCTCGCTTGCAAGACTTGCAGCTTTTACCTACTTTTAACGAATTTAAAAGAAAACTTTTGACATAAACTGCTTAAAAGTTTTCCAGATATTTGCATTTTTAAGGCTTATAACGGAAAGCAAGCTATTTAAACAGAAGAGCCATTGGACAGAAAACGAATTTCCCAACTATTGGGCAAAAAAATGCTCACCTGGAGTCCGTCTTAATTTTTTTTTTTTTTTTTTTGAGTTGACAAATTAATTAAAATCGCCTGCCCAAGAGGACCAATCACTGCCAGAAACTAGAACACTTGGCAACTAACGTTAGTTGCAGCTGCGACCAAGCCAAAATTCGCAGCAGGCTCTGTAATAATTTTAAGAGCTATTTATAAAAATTAATTTGAAAGTTAAGTTTATTGCAAGAGGCGGGCGATGGGCGACCGGCAGACGGGGCGTATGAGTGACCTGATTTTGAGTTTCATCTGCATTTAATTACAAAAAGGGATGCGCTGCCAAAAGCAGCGCCAACTACAAAGTCAACACAAACAAATTTCAATAATAAAACTCATTCAGGCCCCCAACACAATACCCCTTTTGCCCCCGCACGCTATTTGCAGAGGTTGTCTTTGGGCTTTGACGCCAAGAAAAAGGAAAAGGAATTCTGCGTAAAATGTCAACGAAACTATCTTTAGAGCTCATGGAGTGCTTCTATATAATTACGAATATTTGCGACAGAAGCGCCCATGAAAACATCTGCTTGATGCAAGCTGAGGTCGAACGAGACAAGCTAAGTTTCTCAATTCTCGGTAATAAGTAGAATCACCCTGTATATATAGAATTAATTGGTAAATAGATAGATATTCGTGTCCAAAGATTAAGTTGGATTGTATGGCAAATATCGTAAAACCACGTCATATATAAATATATAGTATTTATTTAGAATTCTAAAAAAAACTTGATATGATATGATGCTCATCAAAACAAAAAACATGCTCAGCAGACAGACGGACACCCTGCGCGTAATTTGAAAATAAAATTCGGCAAATTCCTGCCAGTAAGCAAATTTAAGTCACCCTCCAATCCTTACTCCCATTGTTTGCATGCCGAAAATGAAATAGAAGCCAGCTGAAGCTAACCAGATCTTCCGAAGGAGCCGCCACAGCAAAGCTGTAGCAGGGATGGGGTTTGGTCAGGACAAAAGAATAATTGTTTTTTACGACTAGGTCAGCAATGGCATCCACTGCAATTCGCTGCCACCTCAGAGACGCTGGGGTCACAGGGCGACAGTTGTTGTTGCAGCTAAGAAAGGAACAAAAACAGGGAGAAAGAAAGAGAGAAAAAGAGAGCTGCATGCGTTGGTATCAAAACAATGAAGTATAATTAAAATTCGCCCCCAAACAATTTGTAAGCGCGGCGGAAGTAGCTGGCGAGCAAGCCAGAGTTGCCAGGGCTGCGTCAGCTTTGGCCAGACTCAAATGGCACACGAGTTGCGAGCTGCGAGTGGAGGTTAATGGTTGCGGCATGGGGTAGCATGTTACGACACATGCTCATAAATAAATTTATGTTTGCTGAAGTATTGGGCGTGGCTGCACCTCAATTCGCAGCATGCGCCCGCGTTGCCTTCTTCGATGCAGCTCCTGCTGGGCAGAAATTGTTGCTAGTTGGCCAAGTCTGACATCCTGGTGCTTTGGCGCTGGCAAAGCAGCAAATAACGCGTTTTTGCAATTATCCGATATTCTATTTTATCACGCCAGATACTCCACGCTCTCTACGCGCCGGAAATTGCTGGACTTAATTCCCTTGCTTGTTAAAACCTTGAATCTGCGAGCATTTCCTGTTGCACTTTCTGCCCTGGAATGGGTAATAATACAACTCACGTGGTGCCTATCAAATTAATTTCAGACTGCCCAAACTTTCTGAAAAGTGTGAGTAACTTTCTGTTTTCCCGTCGAGCCCATCAAATTAAATTCATTAAATTCGCACACTGACAAACTGATTGATTTATTATATGAGTTAGAAACTGTGTACACCTAATTAGTTCTCTATCTACACGAATTTGAAAAAACACACATTTAAACATTTTAATTTAAAATGTCATTTTAAGTTTTTTTTTAATAGAGTTTGGGAAGCTTATAAAAATCATAAAGTGCCTTCTATCACTCAAGGCTCAACTACTTTTGCCATCTACTCAGCAAAAGCCACTTACTCGTAATACTTTTAAAAATAATGCCCTGTAATTACATTACACTTTGATGGGGTTAACCCTTGATGCAATTTAACAAATTCAATAAAAGTTGAACGCTTACATATAAAAGAGTTCTGGAACCATAAGAAAACAAAAACCCCGAGAGAGAGGGCTGAAAAAGTTGTCGTGCAGGACAAAGTCTGGCGACATCCTTTGAAGCACGCAAAAAATCCCGCAAAACCGAGCGCTTAACTTTTTCCAACATTTATGCGGGGCAGTAGCATTGCTTTCTGCCACTCCCCCCTATCCCCGCCCCCTAGCTCTACCCTCCTCGATTATTTGTATCAAAATGGCAATTTTTTGTGCTTTTTGTTCGTTTTCTTTTATGTGTGCACAATGTTTTGCCATTTAACACAAAGTTAAAATGTCAACGATGTCTGATCGTGCCTCACACGAAACAACAACAACAACAACAACACCAGCAACACCAACAACAACAACATCGCCATGTAGATGCTGTCAAGAGAGTGATGGATAGATAGATGGATGAATGAATGGATGGATGGATGGATGGATGCACGTCTGGTCCAGTATGCAAACAGTTTGTATTAGTGCTTTCTGCCGACTGAGATGGTCACTTAGGTTGGGCTTTTGACTGAAACTGTAACAGAAACTAAAACTAAAACACACACACACACCCGCATACACACAAGCACAGGATATGCATGTTAACAACATTGAAACGCTGTCTGCCAACATTTTAAATACAAACAAGTCAAACGAGCTTCAACAATTATTACTAAAAGCAACGTTAACGAGAAATATACATATATCTGGGTAGGGGCTTATGGATAAAAAAAAAAACAATGTGAAAATAACTGAAAGTACAACGCAATTAAATATGAAGTAAAAAAGCTTTTAACATTTTTTCTTAAGTATTGGACATACATAAATATGCGCATGGACCTATTTTAAAAAATTTAAAAATTATTTCCAGGTATTTCAGTAAAAGCTTTTAAATATCTGAATATAAGAAGATTGTGTAATTTTCTAAAAACAAAATCTTTGAATTTACTATAAAAAAAATAAAACAATTTTATTTATCTCTAAAAGCAATTCAAGTAACAAATTCTTTTTAAATATAGTTTGATAATAGCAAATTCTTTTGCTTTTCCATAAAATAGAAAATTAAATAAATTTTCACAAAATTTAAGGTAAAGTAAAAGTTAACATGAAATACACTTAAATATTTGTTGAATTTGTCTCTAAGGGTATGAAAACTTCGTTATAACAACAAACAATTCAACTAACACAAGCAAGTATGCAAAAGTCTAGAGGTGCCAACTTGGAGATACCCTAGACACAGCTGCGCAGCATTTAGAAGTTGCACAATTTTGCACAACAGCAAAATATCCCTTTGTACTGCAATTCATTGTGTACAGGGTACAACTCGATTGTTTACCCTAGAGCTTATATCATACATCTGGCTCACAAACTGTCTGACCAGCAATTCTTGTTGAGTAAACGCACGTATTTACATATATACGTTTATGTTTATACATATATACAAATAGGAGTACACATACAGGCATGCTCGTACATATAGTGTCACCAGCATATACATAGTCATATGTGACGTATGAGTCTCTTTCTGCTCTATTTGTAGCAATAATATTAGTTTTTATATTTATTTCGGGGTGCAAATAAGTGAAATACCCCGCCCTAGTCCCCCGCATGAGGTCTTTTGTTTTCCTTGTGCAATGAGTCCTGCCAAGTGTGTCCTGCCGAGATTATTCGTTTGGCAGCTACGGAAACAAGATTAATGCAATTGGGAAATCCAACGTACGATATTTGCTGTTGCTTCTACTTTATTGAACATACATACGTACGTTAATACATCTATGTATATTAATATGTATGGGATTGTACTCAAGTGATTTTGATTTGCCCCACAAAATATATTTAATCAGCAGTAAAATGATTGCTCAAGTCCAAATACATATGCCTACATATATCCATATGTATGTATGTATAAAGTTTGTTCTATTGCTTTGTGCACAAAATGTTATCAAGCAAATTGAATAATCAGTTCCTTTTTAATATTTAAAAAACCGCTCGCGCTGAGCTTATCATGCGGAAGCTAGTGAACAAAGGATGACGATAAATTTATCGGTAGGCATCCAATCGATATATCAAAGGCCAATAAATAAAAAATTAAATATCAGCCCACTTATATATTTACAAAACTATTTGGCTAATCTCTAAAGTTTTTTAAAATTGTAAAGCAACATTTAGTTAGTTTTACAAATATGGACAAATATAAAATTTAAATGTACTATCGCTTCTTTAGGAATATATAAATATCGTGTTTGCACTGTCGCTAGTCTTACAACTCTGAGCTACTCTACTGTAAACATATTGAAAGTGTTTTGCTTATGTTAGGTTGACAGCGGCCTTTATTCATTTATTGCGTGAAGTGAGTAAAGCACAAAAATTGACTTCAGTCATAATTGTAGAGCGACCAATAAAGATAGCCGATAAGCTGCGCAACAGAGCATTACTGTAAATTGACAAATGTTTAACAAAAGTGATTTAAAGTTATAAAACAAAGTGAAAAACATCTTTAAAACTTATAAGAACAGACAGACATTGTACAAAAGCCAATAGATGTTTTAACACTATTGAGGCTACAAACTTCAAATAAAAATAATCATATTTATAAAAGTAGAGGGTATTATAATATGGAAGCTACCATGCGAGCAATCGCTCGAAAAATAAGCTTTTGTATATAAAACAATTTTTGGTTAATTAAAGATATGTTGAAACGTATACATATATAATATAGACATCACAAACGGTAAAAAAAATGAATTGTGTTAAAATATACATAGTTTCTTTCTGCTTTCGATTCATCACTCATCCGTCTTGTAGGGTCCGAAGGCGCGCACGTGTTCACGAATCCGCACCGCATTGATGGCTATGAAGCCGCCCGCGTCCTCTGGCACATAGCCGCCATGCTCGTCCATTGAGACCAGCTGCTGGTTGTAGAGCGCACCCACTTTGGCGCCAGCCTTGCGCGCAATGGGGCGACAGTAGCCGGGCAGGATCTCCACTGTCACCTGGCCGGTGACAGGCTCCTGGGCCAGCTGAATGCAACGGCGCACGTAGAGCGCCTCCGGACTGAACCAGAAGCCATTGTACACATAGTCGGACATGCGGTCGCGCAGCATTTGCTTGGTGCGAAGTACCTCGCGATCCAAAGCAAACACCTCCAGGTCCTGGTGGGCCGTGTAGAGTATAGTGCCGCCGGGCGTCTCATAGACGCCGCGCGATTTGAGGCCCACATAGCGATTCTCTACAATGTCGATGCGTCCGATGCCGTAGGTGCTGCCCAGATCGTTCAGGAAATTGAGCATCTCCATTGGCGTGGCGTACAAGCGACTGCTGTTCAAATCCTCAACGGACTTGGGCAGGCCATGTTCGAAGTGGATGCAGACGCGAGTGGGCGTCGCCGGTGCCTGTGTGAGTGGATCGAGAGTCAGCTCGTACAGAGTGCCGGGCGCCTCAGTGTTGGGATCCTCAAGCACGCCCGACTCGTAGCTAACGTGCAGCATATTCGCATCGGTGCTCCAGGGCGTCGCTGGCTTGGCGGTCACCTCGATGCCATGGGTTTGTGCATAGGCAATCAGATCCTGGCGGCCCTGAAACTGCCGACAGAACTCCACATCGCGCCAAGGTGCAATCACCTATTGAACAATTCGAGTTGCACTGAATGTCAAATCATATTCGATACTCGTCCCAATCCCAGACCCACCTTCAGATCCGGCTGCAGCGCATATGCGCTCAGTTCAAAGCGAACCTGATCGTTGCCCTTGCCGGTGGCCCCGTGCGCCAAGAACTTGGCTCCATGCTGGCGAGCAGCCTCTATCAGTGCCACACTGATGCAGGGTCGCGCCAGCGAGGTGCCCAACAGATAACGCTCCTCGTAGATAAGACCCATTTGTATGGCCGGCCAAATATACTGCTCCACAAAGTTTTGCTTGACATCAGCCACAATTACCTACAGAATATAGTCGAGATTAGGTCAGATTAGCTCAGCTTGCACTTGGCTCACCTGCCTGGCGCCTATCTTGAGCGCCTTCTGACGCGCTGCCTCAAAGTCCTCCCGCTGCCCGACATCGGCCAGTACGCAGATCACCTCGTAGCGCTGCTCCAACAGCCACTTGAGTATGCAGCTCGTATCCAGGCCTCCAGAGTATGCCAGAACAACTGTCTCTCCAACCATTGCAGCTAGTCTTGAATTCCCAACGTTCGTTTCCAATTTGTTACTGATTCATACTAAAAGCTCAACAGATTGTTCAGCCCACTTAATTGAATTCTATCAGTTGAGAGAGACTTTTCAGCCATTCATACTATCACGTCTAAAGCTCTACACGATCGGGGATGATAAGAACGCTTGTGATAATTATAATTTGTAACAAATATACACAGCTCTTTTTATTGTGAAGCATTCATTGTATTTTGAGATTAGATCAGATTAACCTGCAATCTTTGCTACGTACCAAAATAAATTGAACAACAATTTGTGTTCAGTGATTTTGTAAAACTTATTACAACTGTTAAGTAATTTATAATTTTCCATTACAGATTTTCACGGTTGTATTTTTATTTCTGGTCACAGCTTGCATCAATTCAATTGGAATAACATCCGGAATCACTGCAATACTTGGAAAGGGCCGCTCTTAATTGTTTGGTTAGAATATCTTAATAAAGCTTCATAAAGATAGCCCTTTAACTGAGCGCCTAGTTTGTGTAGACCCAGACGGACGGACATGCCTAAATTATGAAGAGAATATATAACGATTTAAAAAGTTTAAGTTAATCTCCAAAACTAGTTTTCAATCTTTAAGACTAAGCTATCTGATAATATACCAAATAGCAAATATAGTAAAAAAAATTAAATTGGGTTAAACATTTATCTTTATCCTCAAAAAAAATATACTGAATTTAAGTGAAACGCAAAAATCAATCTAATGTCCTAAATGAAGTTCGTTCTGGTCACACTTTGACACTATTAACTTGGGGAACTACCCACTAATTGACATGAACGTAAATTGAAAAAATGTCCATACGTAAGTCTAAAACGAAATATTTACACTGAATTAAGCTGTAATTGTTCAAAATAATTTAAAGATGCTGTTACATTTTGGAGGGATCTTACGAAAAAAGTGTGCATAGCCAATGATATACAAAATAAAGATGACGACACTCAAAAGGAGTTAGACGATTTATTGAGAAGAAAGTTGTCAAATCACAAAATACGCATATACCCTTTCGGCTCGCGAATTATGGGAGTTGCTCAGGAAACATCGGATCTTGATGTTTTCCTTGAGATTGGTAATGTGTTGGTGTTGTACAATAATACATTCTCCGACTATATCTTAACCCAGACAACAGCTTCAACGAATTCAGCGATTCGCCAACTCCAAAAGTCTTCCAACGACAGCAACTTATTGCAAATGCTTTTAAATTTGAATCAAATTGGAAGCATATTGTAAACTTTGGAGGCAAGTGTCCCATAGTCAAAGTCCAATATAATCCCTCGATGTTGGAATGCGACATAAGTTTCTCTAGCGGCCAGACTTATTGTCAAAATAAACTGGTCATGTATCTCTTCGAACTACAGCCCATAGGCAAGTGTGTCGCAAAATAATTCCGAAAATCACTAGGTGTATTTTATATAACCCGTATATTCTTTTAGCCCGTTATATGGTGATATATTTGCGAGGCTGGATACAAAGTATTAATCTACAAGAAGAATTTCGTAGCCACATACTCATTCTGATGGTGATCTTCTTCTTGCAAATTCACAACCATCTACCCGGAATCGATAGGCTGCAGAAAAATATGCCTGCATCGGTGGGACGTATGTATACATATAGCAATTGCGCGTATATATTTTGTATACTTGTTTTTGAATTGATGATTTTACAGCTTGGGTCACTACGTTCCACAAATTAAACTTATCCGACTTTTTGATGGTGAAAATTAAAGTCGATGAATATGAAACACGTAAGATTCTGCGAGAGTTCTTCGGTTTCTATGCAACGTTTAACTTCTCAAAATACGCAATTTGCCCTTATCTAGGAAAGTATGTGGAACGGAGACGGCTTGACATTGAAATGCCTATGAGGTAATATATTTAAACATTACTTTTTGGCTTTAACTTAAGTTTTCTATTTGAATTCAGGTACATTGCATTGAGCAACAGAGATAGTAAATTTACACGGTTCGAAACGGCCATTCAAGATTTTATATATCTCAACTTTAATAAGGGTTGGCTAATCAAATCGTACCAGCTTCAGCGTTTTCAAAGCTACTGCAAAAAGGAAGTCATCTAATGGAAG
>SCDS01001131.1:1882-16908 GCA_004149465.1 Drosophila nigromelanica | reverse complement strand
ACACACACACACACACACACACACACACACACGCCTTGATGAAATTAGACTAATGAAAACAAATGCATATCAAAATTAATCCCATAATGTCGCCTTATATATAGACCAGTGTTGCAGCAATAACAAATGAGGCGAGTCATTATCGTTGCCAAACGGTGGGCGTTGCTGGGTGGGCGTGGCCAAGCAACCACTTCATTAGATATAAAGCAATAAACCAGCGAGAAAATGCAAAATCATTGTGACACATTGCGAGGCTAAAATCGAAGCGAGAGCCAAAACTGTTATCATTTGTTGCACGCAAACATTTGACACACACACATGCGAGAGAATGATGTCATGAGAAGAGAAAGAGGAAAAGCAGCAGTTACAACTACAGCTGGTTTTCCTGCTGCTGCTCCACATAAGCAAATAGTCATGATGCGTTTTAATTAGTAAACGGAGCGCTTAATAGGTAATTTTATGATGTAGAGATGTAGATGTAGAGAAAGAGAGAGAGAGAGAGAGAGAGAGTGAGTGAGAAAGTATGAGAGAGAGAGTGTGTGTGTGTGTACGATAAGTAAAGACTGCTGAGCAGACGACAGCAATTTGCATTAGCAGACATTCAAGTTTTGCCAGCTTGTAATTAAAATAATAAACACGCACAAAATGCATTAGAAAATTTAGCTGAGATCCTCGCGAAGAGAAACTGTGGCAAGGAAGTCAGGAGTGAGCAGTGCTGGCGGTGTTGTTGCTGCTGCTGTTGCTGAGTGGTTGTGGCAATTGTCACAGCAACACAGAGCCCACGTTACGGCTGGCAGCGTATGTGCCTGAAACGCTAGACAATGGGGCACACGTTGCGTATACGCAACGCTGGATAATTGTTTGCACAACGAAGGCCTGTGCGTGTGTGTGTGTGTGTGAGTGAGGTATGTGGTGTGCTGTGAGTATGCTTGTGGGACAAACGTGTGCTATTTGTGTTGGCTGTTTCACTTAGTGCGTTACTGACTTCCAGCCTCAGGTGCACACTGCGGCTGCTCAAGAGTGCGAAGGAGTGGGATTGGTGTGCGGGCTGTGGGGGTTGTTGTGGGCAGGTAAGGAGTTGGTCCTTCTGTGTGACCATTGTTGTGACATGCGCTGCTGCACTTGACCCGCTTAAGCCGTTACAAAGGCAGCCAACTGTGCCAAGTGCTGCTAATGACCAAATCAAGCTGAAGATTGACCATTACTGTACATGCACGTTGCACTTTGCTGCAGTGGCAGCAACAGTTGTACAACATATCAGCTGCGCAAATTAGATAGCAGCAAGTTAACAATAACTGTGCACCCCTTTGGCTTAGATTAACGCAACTGTGCAAACAATTTTTGTTGACCAAAATCGACATTTAAACGTTTCCAACTACTTAGTTGTATAGGCCAAAAACACAATGAGACACACTCCTGCATTTCCGCCACTCACACATGCATATACACAAAACTATTGGCTAAACACTGCAACAACAATAGAAGCAATAACATGATGCAAAAAAATTACAAATGACAACAAGGGGCTGGGGTGGTGTAGTGGGGCAGGATGAATGAGTGCTTGCCCGACTGCATTACAGCTCTAGACGTCAACTGTGTCAGCGTATTGCTGTTGTTGTTGTTACTGTTGCTGGTGCTGCTGCTGGTGCTGCTGCTGCTGTTGTGTCGTTGAGTGCGTCTGTCGACGCTTGAGTGTATCAAACACAACGCTACATCAGCTGCATACTTTTAGATGCTACTGCCTCGTGTGTGCGCGCACTTAAATGTCACTGTGTCAGTGAGGAACTGACCCACTTTGTGATAAGCACGACGTCACCAACACCAACAAAACACACAATCCACAAACAGAAGGAAAGGAAGAAAACACGCGCACTGTGGGCTAAATTAACATAAATTTGTGTTTAACAAAGTTCATTGAAATAACATGCATAACAAGTGCTGTGGTGGTAGATAACTTTTTTGTTAAGTGTTTCCCTCAAACGAAGCTTTAAACTTTTTATTTGGCTCATACTGAAACAGTTATAGAAGTTTTTAGAATATCAAAAAAAAACATTTAATTTTAATTTCTATATATATTTATTGTAACTCTTAAGTATTTCTTGAGCGATACAATTTTTAACATATGCAAAGTAATAACCAATATATCCAATGCCTAGCTATTTTTGTCAATACATAGCGGAACAAAATAAATGTTCAAATCTAGCCCATAGTGCAACATTGTGGCAGCTGCACAATCTCGCGGATTTATCATGTTGCACGTAAGCATTGCATACTTTTTGGCTGATGAAAACGCAGCACAAAGTGGCATTTAAATAACGCTGAAATATCTGCGGCCCGTTGTGGCTTAAATAAATACGGCCCGTTTTCAATTTTCACTGAACAATTCATTGCGTGGAAATTTTTTGCGTTGCGGAAAACCGATGAACAGCGACTAATGAAACTTTAGCCAAAACGCAAACACAAACATTTTTACTTTCTGGCTGTGTCAATTTGTTAGCGCTAATTTAATGTTGATTATCTGTGTCTGTCACACATACACATGTGTGTGTATGGATAAAATAACTTTGGCAGCTCCAATTTTAGCTTTGCTTCGTTTTGTAAGCAATTTGCCCGTTGACAATTAAATGAAAGTAAGATAAATTGTCGCGTTTGTTTACAGTTCAACTTATCGCCCGCCCCTCCTCCCGCATTCGTTTTCGCTTTTCCACTCTTCTCTTCAGTACAATTTAAGGCAAATTACTGTGCTTGTGGGCGGGGCAGCCAATCTACGCTTATAGTGCGACTCCATGCCACCACTTACCCCTCATATCTCTGGCTCACATTGTATCGTCTAATTTATTGGATGCCGCGTTCCTTTGCCGCAAGTATTTTTGCAAGATAAATTCCCAAATGTCATGTCATTTGTTGTTGGCCCAAAGGCCTAAAGTATGCGACGGGCGGTTGTGGGCGTGAATACTCTGACAAGGTCTGACTATTTAGCCATGTAAATATCTGGCTAGATTTGCCGTGCAAGATCTGTGCGAAAGACATTGTCCTAGGACTAGCGAATTAAAAGAGTAATCGTGATTAAAAAAAATAGAAAGAAAATTCTTTGGAATAAATATGTTTATAAATATTTTATACCAATTTCTGTTTATTTTGGGCATATGCAGTCAAAAATATAATAAACCGATTGAATATATGTTAAATAAAAAAGTGTGCTTGAAGAAATTTCATTTGGACTAGTCAAAAAATAATTATTTATTTTAAAAATGAATTTATAATTATAGCATAAAATGCTTCAAATATAATATGAAAAAAGTTTTAAATAGTCAATGCATTAAGCATGATCCTAGCTAAAAACATATATATAGCAAATCCAAAATCAAATTGGGCCTCATTACAAACATTGTATATGTTTGCGGTCCGATTCGAATCTGTTTCATAGCTCGAAAACTGCGACTCAGTAATATCGTAATTTTTCTCTGAAATTATTTTATACATAAATTAACAATTGAGAGCGTTGCAGTCGGACGTTACCTTGGCACACTTGGGTGTGGCAAGGGCCATGCAAAGGCATATACAAATTACAATTGCTGCAACTGCGTGGCAGCTGCTGGCAACACCTGAGCGGCAAATAAGAAAAATACATAAGAGTGGAAAAGTCATTTTCCGTGTTTACACACAACACACAAAGACACATATGCTTGTTGCTGCCACAGGTGCAGCTATCAGTTGACTTAAGTTGAGTTGAGTTGAGATGAGCAGCTGCAGCTGTTTTAGCAATGTGACGTAATTATGGCGCCGCTGGTGGTGCTGCATTAAGGCGATTTGGACACCGGTTTTTGTTATATTCTAACGCTATACCTCGTTTTCTACTTCAGTAAAATGTAAATTTGATTATCCCAGCAGCAAATATTTGCGCGAGCTCTGTTGACGCAGTCCAGTGCGTATGCGGGGCGGTTAGGTGGAGAGAGGAGGTGGTAACTGTCACAGCAAAAGGGGGGGGGGGCGGCTTAGGGTGGTTGTTGACATATTTATCTAGATATTTTTGTTGTTCCCATTGCTGTCGTTTGTTGTTTACCCAAAACCGTATTTCTGTACTCGATTTGGAGCCCGCCGCCTCCTACGCCTGACTTTTGTTTAGCCAGCCAATGATTAATTAAAACATGAACAATTTTATTGTTGTTTTCGTTTGCTGTTATTGTTATTGCTGTTGTTGTTGTCGTCCAGCATAAGGCTTATATTATTTACCACGTCAGCTTTTAAACAAATTACACAACAACAACATGGATATCAACACCACCCCCCTTTAACCCATCACAGCACGTTTCTTGTCTACTGACATTAGCCCAGATATTAGATTCTCCCTTCCCTACAAACCCGCACTAAATGTTCCATTTTGTGGGTCTCCAATGCGTAGCTAAAAGTTGCGGGCCTCGGATTTGGACTCATTAAGTAGCTTCAGCTGCTGGTGTCAAAATTGCTTCGGTGCACACACAGAGAAATAACGAAGTACATTTATTATAATCAGCATTGACAACTTAAATAAGAAAAAATTCTCGGTATAAGTAAAAAAATATGTATTAAAAAATGTACGTATTTGAAATGAGTCTAAACCGTTCGCAAAAGAATTATCGTTCTTTAAACATTTTTTTTAGTTAAAGAAACTTCGACTTTAAGTTCAGCACAAGTACCGAATTTTTTCATGTGTACGTGTGTTTGCTTATTTGTGAGTGCAAACATGACGCCTAATGAGAGAGAAACTTCCTCTACTATTTGAATTTGCTTTACGGCGGCGTTGAGCCCTTGTTTGCCAGGGGCCAACAGGCAGGCAAACAGATTTCGCTCCGACTGGTCTCGTAATATGTGAAAACTATATGTTTCTGCTAGCTGTGTGCGAAAAACCAATCTACAAATTAAAATGCAAATATAAGTATTTTAAAATTTATGTACTGTAATAATATGAATAAAACATGCAGCATGACCGGTAAACTTATGTTCAAATTTGTTTTTCGAGTCTTGCAAATAATAATACTATATTCAATTGCTGTGACAAAAATTTGTGCAGGGCGAAAATCAAATATCAGTTTCATATCATTTCGTATGCTTCAAAGAACTATGCAAACTATATAATCTCAAAGATCATAGCATACTCTAACATTGAGTCATAAACATTTGCCTGGCAGCCGCATAATAGCTGCAAGGAGGTAGGGGCTTGGGCCAGCGGAAACCGGGTCACAGGACGTGGCAAACTGTTCGCAAAAGCATCGCTAATTACTTGCTCATTATGCCGGCTATTTAGCTTTAATTACGCCAAGCGCCATCCATGACAAGGGCGACAACGAGACACTCACACACACACACATAGATACACTCGAACCGATATTCAACGGCAAAATCTCGCTAAAATGCTGCCTCACAAAGTTGCAACAACATTTGGAGCCTTTCAGTTTTCACCTGATACCGCCGCTTGCCCCAATTCCCCCCTACGCCATCTGGTCCTGGTGCAAGCCCTTAAATGCGCAACGTTTTCTATTCAAGTGGTGCAGCCGCAAGGGGGTGAAGGGGGTAGGGGTAGAGGGGCTTTAGGTGTACCATTGCTGTGCCAATTTACAGACTTTCAAAGCGAAAACACTATACCAGTGTGTCCGTGTGGTGTAGAGGCAAATATGCTAGGGGCTACTATAATGACTGCGAAAAGTATTTGATACAAAGCAAATAATGAAATGAAAGGATGTCAATTTGAAAGGATAAAAATATATATTACAATATTTAGTTTATTATATTTGCTCTGTTGCTTTCTTTGTAAACACTAACATGGATAAATAAATTTATAAATTGAATATATTGCCGCGGTATTTTAAAGTCACAATTTCCTGCAAAAAATAAGGTATTTGTCAAGAATAATAATATTTACAAATGTAAATATACATGTACATAAATATTCTAAATAAGATCCCTCAAGGTTTAGACATTTATATTTACTTCTTATATATTTTGTCTTACATTTAGTACAATTCACATACTTTTTCTGGCCACTGTAGTGTTTAACTTGCAGCAAATTTTGGTCACGAGTGATAACTTTTATTTCCAAGGGAAATTGCGGAGTGCTGTTTAACTCAAATATATATAAATATGTATAGTTGCGCACACCTGTATATTTATTTATATGCATATTATTTACTTGCTTAAATCCGCATTTGTGTAACGAGTTGGAAGAACCTAATGCTGTCCGCCAAACAATTACCAAAGCGCCCACCTCAGGCACTCATTCAGCTGAACTTTTTAAAGTTGAACGAAATTGAAAAAAGCATATAACAAAAACAGCTACACACAGTCACAGAGACACACGCAAACGCACACAAAATTGTGGGCTGACAGGGGCGACAGCTTGCCTTCAATATGATGTCAGCATTATTGACTGATCCTTGATGGGTCGGTTCTCGTTTTATTTTTGCTTACTATAAGACATTTTGGTAAGCAAAACACTTGATGCCAAATTGTCGGCATGTCCCACCTGCACGACATGGCTGAATCATTCCACACACCCACACGTAGACACATCATTGCCACATGCCACTTGTCAGCTTTGACATGAACTGGATAAATGGGGTATCATAGTGCACAGGTTTTGTCAAAGATGTAGAGCACCAATAGGTCAAGAAGTTGGTTTAAAGTGTATAATTATATAGTACATATAAAATAAATTCGTTTAATGCAGATTAATTAAATAAATATTAAGTTTACTTTACTTATGTGCTATTTTTCCACAACTCTGCACTTAAAAATATCTATAAAGAAAATTAATGATTAATATAATTGTTTAGAAATCAAATGACAGGGTATCTTGTAGTGCATCTTTTCACGCATGTATATGTGTGTGTTTATTATAATTTCATTATTCGCAGCGCTCAGGCATAAAAAAGGGATATCTTGTCGTCATGTAAACGGGACGAGTTGCCCTTGACAAGGGCCTGGGTCTGAGAGTCTGTGGCTCTGTGTTTAAGCGTTTATTTATGTGGGGCAGCGAGCAGCCACCATCAGAGATGACAGACGGTCTATTCAATCAGCGAGCCAGTGAGCCATTCATTTGGCCAGACAGTCAATCAGACAGCCAGGCAGGCAGGCAGGCAGGCAGGCGGCACACACGCATCCTTTTTGAGCCAGGCAGCTGTCCTTGGCACGTGCCGCAAGCAAGCGCAAATAAGTGTAAGGGAAAAATGAAAAAAAAAAACAAAGAAAATGAAAGTATAATAATCAAACACACAGTTAATGTTTGCGAGCAGCGAACAGCTTCAATTTTAATTGGATAATTATTCAGGCACTTCAGCTCGAGGGCGAAATAAATGCGTAAGACAGAAACATGGCCCAAAAAGCAATGTGGTTAATGCAATTGCCACAGCAGCATGCAATAACTGATGAAACTTATTTAAATATCAGTCAAGGACACGCTGCACGCTGTTTCAACAGATGCATTTGGCAACACCAATGCCAGCGAATTGAGTTGAAAGAAAGGCAGGCACACAAAAAACTACACAGATAGGGATAAGGGGGCGTATTGCATTTTAATGCGACTAATGCTGTTGTCATGGCTTCAAAGCGCTTTACGTTGACGCAAAATTGTATGGCAATGATTGTAAATGGCCGCTTACCAAATTGCATGCAGCGCAACTTGTTGGCTCTTTGTGGAAAATTCAGTCGAAAGGGCAACCAAAATGAACTGCAGAGGAGCAACAACAGACTGCACGGTGGCAGGGGTCCTCAATTAGAGTTGGAGTTTGGAGCAAATGCTCAGCAATTGAATAAAAACGAGTCGAAACAAGTAAAATCCAGCCAGTTGGCGGCCAAAGGGCACCAGGCTTAAAACCTCCAAATGGCTGCCCCATACAAAGCGCCGCTACCAACGTGCTGGCAGTCAGTCAATGTCAATTGCATGGCATTTTTGGCTGCCAAGCACTGAATATCCGCCATATGCTGCTGCTTTATAACTGGCGACGGAATCATTAAGTTTTTCACTTGTTGCAATGAATGAGTTCTAATCAAGCGGCTTAAAGTACAACCCTTTCCAATGGCAAAGCGATGTGAATATTGATGGTTGACATGCCATGTCGAGTTATTCATCAAAATGGATTTGCACCAGAACTATCTGTAGAAGCGAGTGTTTTTGGAATAATGTCATACCCTGTTTTTTTATACCCTGAACACATTAAAAGTGGATGAAAAAAAAAGTATAATGGTATTTGTACAAATATATGTAATAGGCAAAAGGAATGAAATATGATACCTATAGGTCCTACAGCTTTACATGCCCAAATTGTTCTCAATTGTGGCATGATTTTTAACACAAAATTTGAACCCCTCAGAACCAGGTTAAATGTTGTTTTTCATACTTTTTGTGGCCAGCGATTAGAATTTCAAACTCGCAAATTTTAAATTTTTCAATTTTTTTTTCTTCCGAAATTGAGTAAAAGGGATTTGATTTTAATTTGTCTATAGTATTTGATTTGCGGTTTTTATGGGAGTATTGAGGGCTATTGGGAGCTATGGTAAGAAAACCAAAGGTTAAAATCAATTTTTATCGATATTAATGAAACGGTACAAGATATCGAAAAGAAATGATAAACTTGTTCTGCGTATGATATGTACGAACTGAATAAAACAAAGGTCAGCTTTCAAGATTTTGTAGTTTCCGAGATCGTCATACAGATGGACAAACAGACGGACAGGGCTAAATCAACTTAGCTCGTCGTCCTGATCACAAATATATATACTCAATCGGTTCGGAAACGCCTACTTCTGCCTGTTACATATTCCCTTTTTTACCCATTTCAATGGGTTCAGGGTATAAAAAGCATAATATTCATCTTACAGTTCCAACCATACCTTACAATAAATCAAAGAGATTGAAAAATTAATTGGCTCTCCTTTTTTCCACCTCAAAGCCCCACCCAAATGATAATGTTTACAGCGTGCATGTAGTGTATTTTAAATGCCTGATATAATAAGCGGCAGCAGGAGCTAATTGCAAATGCTTGAGATTCGCAAAAGCAACACACCAGTTGAACTCTGGCGGCATAACACTAACGTTGACTAACGCTGCTGACCCACAACTAACTGCAGTTGCCAGCAACTCCCCTACCTCCCCCGCGACACCTCATCCCGTTCTGGCTGTGCTGACATGCTTTTAATGGCACTTGCAGTAGGATTCTCTGGAGTGCCATTGCTCGGCTTAGCCGTGCACAGCAGCGCCATTTGCTTTGGCTATGGTTGGCTAGTAACTGCCGGCCAAGTGCTATTATTGTTGTTGCTTTTGTTGGCCATTGACTTGGCCAGGAGCGTTGTTGGCCAATCGGACATGTCTAAATGCGCTAATAACGGTAATGATTCGAACTCGAACACGACGCAATGGGCGCAATGGACGCAACGGTGCATGAATTCAATTTTAATACAACTAACAACAAGTGCAGATACAAGCAGGCAGACAGGCGGACAAACAGACAGTCAGACGGATGGACGGATAGATTGCCATGGCAGCAGACGCCGCAAGAGGCAATTGTCGGTTGAGTGAAATTATTATTTTTCGTTGATTAGAATCAACATAAATAAAATTAATTGTTGCCGCTTCGTCTGTCTCACTTTTGAGGGTTGCATTCAATTTGATTATTAACATTTTGCTCGAAAACCCACTCAAGTGTACCAAAGGCCAACTGCACTGCCTGCTGCTCCCTTGGGGGAGTTGCTTGGTCTCCGGCTTAGCCCATTTGTCGCTGGCTAATTTCCAGAGTCTTGAGTGCACAGTTCAGGCTAGATATTCGCTCGTGTCGTTGTGTGAGAGGTAAGAATGGGAAATTTGAAAAAGTACCGTCTGGTGGAAAAATTGGAAAACTTATTTAATATGTTTGTATTTTGTATGTTATTTCTTTTCAGATTATGCAAAGTGAAAAAATTAAGTTGTATATTTTTATAAAATGCGAAATATATTCCTATCTTTCTTCATTCCGCATTACCCTATGATTTAAATTCCTTATATCCACAATTTATTTACATCGATGAAAATTATACGACATTAAATAAATGCATGGGGTATATTTAATAATGTAGAGTATTTGTATTGATTACAGCATATAGCATTTAAATAAAAACATTGGATGTATATCATGTTATAAATATTTTTTTATCTTGATATTGAACACGAAATCCTTTTTTTCCACACGAGCACATCGTGCATATTCTCTAGTCACGCGCTCATCTCTAATCCGGGCTGCCTGTGAGTCCCTTGGGTACTCATGCAGCCAGCTAAATAAGTACTCGTAATTATAATTTATTTACGCAGCACTCGTCTGCTTGGCTGCATAATTTTGGCCAGTTTTTTTCATTGGCTACGGCCGGGGAGACTTTGTATCTATCGATGTGATTGCCAAGCCGTTCAATATGTCCAGTGTGTACACACACATTTACAACATTTTGCCCTCGTGCATAAATTGTGCGCAATTGTTTCCTGAGTCACGGCTAACATTATGCGAAGCAGGCGGTGGCTGCGGGTGGCGCACAGTGCTGCGTGGCGGTGCGAGGTGCTGCTGTGGTCAGGTCAGGCATGCCAGCCGGTGTCGCGATTTTGCATCGAAAAATGATCAGGAAATTAAACACCCAACACTGTTTCCCTTCCCCTAGTCAAATTTGGGTGTGTGCCCTTCATCCGCATGGGACTGGCATAATAAGTGTGCAAAATCTCTCTGGCAGCTGCAGCTGCACCATACGACAGTGTGGTGCAACGTGGTGCCGAAGGCCATAAATTACACAAAACTGACCAACCAACCAGCAACTAGGGACCAGAGAAAGCAGAGGCAGCAACACTGACAGACGGCAGCATTAGTTGCCGAAACGCAATGGCCCGTTGTGTTTGAGGGGGTATGGACAGAAGCACCAAAAAGGTACTGGCCAGCTTATAATATGCAAAATATGCGTAGAGGTCCAACAGCCGAGCTGCTCCCCAGTTGCCGCTGCACAAAAGGCGAGTAATTAAACGGACTTGCAGTTAGAATGAAATGACGCTAAAACAAAAAATAAATTAAAAAAAAAACAAAAACATGCGTCAGGGTTCCACTACTTATGAGCGCAATTCTTGGCTTATTGTTATATTTATGAAATAGCATTTGAATATTCTCCACAATAGTGGAATAGATTTCATTCTTCCATTTCAAGATAAAAATATTCAGTATTTATCAAATAGTTTTTTCCCTCAATACAAAAATCAAAGAGTTATCTATCAAGTAGTAGGCTACAACCTAATCAAACCGATTCTGCATTGATTTTACATTGGACAAGTACAATTAAAAGCCAGGTCTTGTGTAGGTTATCGCGAATATAGTCTATTTGGCGCACTGTTCTGTGATGAACAAATTTGTATAGCATACTTTGCAGCGCTGGCCCAAATTTCGCCCGTTTGGTTGCGTTCTGAGACGGGAACGACAACAGCTGCAGCAGCTGTCTGATGGACAATGGCAGTCAGCAATGCAATGCAACCACTAAGCCACACCACGCCCACTTTCCCAAAATTAAGCCATAGTCATGGTCGGGCAGCAGAAAGCTGTTGAAATGTTTTTCCAGGGGGGCTGAGATGTAGCTGGGCAAGCCAGACGCAAATTGGAAGCTGATTGCGAACAGCATCCTCCGTTGTTGTTATTGTCGATGCTGCTGTTGCAACCAGTTGCATTATCTGTAGCAATTGGTTTTCTGAATGATTTTTCAATTCATTGGCAAACGTAGAACACCGTTCGGACATTTGCATCATCCTCATGCTTATTATGCACACTTGAACGCTTACAAATTTATGCAAACGTAGCAAACGTAGAATTTATGCCGGCTGAAGGCACTGTATACGTCTCTGCCCATAATTGATTTGCTGTTTTTATAATTTTAATTGAAGCTCTGCTTTAGTCTCTAGCAAATTTCGGGCATTTACCTGTGCCCGAATGTCGTGTTCTAAAACTGGCAGTAATTTCGTAGACAAATATTGCACAAAAGGATCAACGTGTAACGTAAGCGTGTATGTATGTGTGTGTGTGTGTGTGTGTATGTGTACACATACTGGGAGATGCTTACAACATGCGTCTGGCCAAGTGGCAGCGCCAAGCAAATTCATTCAACGTGGAGCCGCTTTGTGGTCACAGCTAAAGCATGTTATGTAATTAAAATGCCTGCCAGATATTTCCCTACATTGTCAGCAATTTTGACTTAAACCACTTTACTCTGGTCCCAGTTAACTGGCCCTTTCACTTTATCTTTCTAAAATATTCCTCTTATTATTGCACCCTTTGCAGACGTTACGAATCTGGACTACGTCAAGGTAAATGCCGACGCTGGCAAGAACGTGACCATACCTTGCCCAGGTGTTACGGAGCACTCGCTGGTGGATACGCTGGTTTGGAAGACAGCATCGACGACAATCGCGCAGTTTGCTAATCGCATTCCGCTGCTCCATAGTCCTAGGGTAAGTAAGAATTTAAAAATCTCAAGTTCTTAAATCCCTTTTGCTTACCCCTACCAAATTGTTTCATAGTATTTTTTTTTTTTTTTTTTTTGTTAAATTTGGATTCTGCACTCTGTATCATTTTGAAGAATAGTAAAAATGTTTGTTACAATTTTTTTTTGTTTTAATACAAAGGTTCCTTCTTTTTCATTTTCAAAATTTTAAAATCTAAAATTTTAATTTTTAATCGAATGCGGGTATCAAAACTAGCATTAAACTCTATTTTGAAAGTGATTCCGGGAAATCTTAATTTGTTATTAAAAGTCTTGTCAAAATTAGCAAAATATATATAATTTGCAACATTTTCGCATGTAAATATCTCAGATTCATTGCAAATGCCTATGCCATGTGTAATGGCAGTTTTAAAATATTTTGTTCTTGATCTTAATTTATTATTTCTTTTATTTAATTTTGTTTGGAAGTATATGCTTCAAAGATAAAAACATTTCTTGTTGTAAATTCGAGTCATCTTATTTTGAGCTGTTATCAGATGCCATCAGTAAAAAATCTCTGGAGCATAGTTATAACTCAAATTGCAGTTCAACTTGACGTCATATTAGAATTCATTACCCATTTGCCATATTCTGGCACTTGATGGCCCGAACCAGGGCCACTTGAGCTTGGCCATTAAATATTTTTGGTTGCTCGCTGCTCGTTGCTAGTTTTGCGAGGCAGACAAAAAACCGAAGCTGTTAAAATAATTGATAGCCAGTTAGTTTCAAGGCGGCTGTTTAAACTTTACCAACGACAGAGCCCAACAAAAAGAAAGTGCAGCAAAAGTCAGGAGAACTAAGTGGCCATCAGCGGGAGTTCGCTGCTCTGCAGACAGCGGAGCCAATATATTTTTAATGTTTGATAGTTGTACTAAAATAAAAACGACGAGGCGCAAAAATGGTTTAAGTGGCTGCAAAGCAGCCTCGCCAGCAGCAGCAGCAGTAGTAAAAGAAGCAGCAACACCAGCTGCCTTAAACGCACTCCGGGGGCCCACCGAGGCGGGGCAAACAAAATGAAAAATGAAGAAGTTTCAGCTGCAGCCAGCACGTTGGCCTGGGACTAGGCAGGACACAGCAGCAGCTACCCGTCGCCCCCTCTGCATGCCTTCGTGTTAAATGGCAAACTGGGACACTTGAGCTGCAGCCAAGCCAAAGTTGGCGCCAAGCTAAGCAGAGTTTACCTGGTCCGCAGCAGCGTACTCGTTCATATTTCTTGGCCAATTTGGCCTTTGCCATTGCTCAATGTGCGACGGCTGTTGTGCACAGTGGCGCAGGCACACTCACTAAATTGTGAAATATATAGGATTTAATAAACTTTGTTTTTTTATATATCTTTTAAATTTTTTCTTTCGTTTGTATATTTTTGATAATGGAAAATTTCTTTTGATAAATATTTAATTTAATTTTGCAAAATTTAACTTTTTTGTTTACAAAATTAATCAGATAAAAATTATAAAATGTTGCTTGTTTGAATTAATTTCCAGTTTTCTGTATCAACTGCCCCACTGTTCGTTATGTTCTTTATGCCTGGCTATTATGTGTATTAAAACTTTTTTCGTCCCGTCCTTGTAGCTGCTTCATTTTATTACAACTGACATCACGCACACACCCTACACACACATACTTTTAAGCAGCTATTAACTTTTGTTTTATGGTTGTGGCTACAAAAAATAAGAAGTAGACTAAGAAAGTGATTCATGTTCCTGTCGCCTGACTATTTTACAGTTTTTGCCAGCTCAACTGTTTAGTTAGAGTATGGCTGCTGATTTTTCCCGCACACACTTATCTGGACATAACATAGATCCTGTCAGGCACACAGATTTAGTACATATACATTTATGTAAATAAATTTGCCCGAATTCGTTGCTTGTAATTAAAATTTAGTTGCAATTTGCTGCAAGAGTGCAGATTGCATTGTAAATTGAAATTCTGTTGTAAAAAAATTGGAAAATTGTTTTGTGAAGAGCAGCTCTTGGTTATTGCTTAATAATCAAATCCAATCGTGCAGCAATTTTATGCCACAAAATTGTAGCCCAGACGATTGTGCTTACAATTTTGTGGCAAAACACACACGCACACACACTTGTTTGCAATGAAATAAGCACATAATATGTCCGGCTAGACCACAGATACTTGAGTGAGGGGTGTGTAAAAATCTTCTGAGCTGTAATTCAAAATTCACAAAGTATTTCAAAAACTCTTCCTACTCAACTCGTGCCCAGCAAGTATATTTTAATATGATACAATGCAAGCGTAGTTACTTCAGACAGCTTCAAGCATAAAATCCTTAATAGGTTTCCAACAAATTATATCACATACGTGCGGCTTGCTGTATGTCCTGTCGGATCCTGAGCCCATTCATCAGCTTACAAGTATTTTATCTATGCTGCATTTATAAATGATTTTGCATTCAACCGAGTCAAACTCAAATTTAAAGTCATTTGCGTGCACCCCCCCCCCCCCCCCCCCCCCCCCCCACCACCCCTCTCGCCCCCCACACAAACAAAAAAAAAAAAAAAAAC
>SCDS01001130.1:15117-25506 GCA_004149465.1 Drosophila nigromelanica | reverse complement strand
CTTCCAGCGAAAAGTTGCGTTCATCCGGACGGACAGACGGGCAGCATGATGGACATTGCACAAACCCAATATACTAGTTTCACTTCGTGAACGAGTATAAAAAGGTCCAAGAGACATCACAAAATTGTCAAAATGTAACAAAAAAAATTATATTTGATTAAAAAAAAGCTTTTCAAACTTTGCTTATTTATCAAAATTATAAAAATCAACAGAAACTTATGCACTGTGAAAAAACATGCTTTTAAATAACTATTTACGGTATATTATAATGCTTTTGAACGTTTCTAATCAAATAGATACCAGACTCTTAAATGCTGAACAAAACATTTTATCAAATAAAGTTTAACAAAAATTAAATCCATATATTTTAATATGTAATACATAAAAGTAATCAATCAAAAATAATGTTAAAAATGCTTAAATTTAAAATGCAGAGTTAATTTAATGGCGAAAACAATAACCACAATATTTTCCCCGAAAATCCTCTCAATTTCAACAAAATTGTGTGTGTGTGAGGGTAGTTTGTTTGGGTAGGGTATTGGTTATTGTATTGTATTGTAGTTGACATATTCGATATTCTGTGGAAAATGCCAGTCTATTTCACATTTAATTAAGCAACAAGCAAATCGGCAACAGAAACGCCGCGTGAAAACAACAATTGGAATTGATTGTGCGTAAAGCGCAACAACGACAAAAGGGCGCGCCCACAACGCCCACAATAGAGGGTCAAACAAATGGGCTCAGTGAGCGCTTGGCCATTAGGGCGCCATTTAAAATTACATTTGGCCCACAGCCGTCGCAACCCCGCTCTCAGACATGGCTAACAAAGCGACTGTTGGCTGTGGTTTCACTGTCAATACAATTGCCATGAAACGGAACGCGACACGGACGCATAAGGCGTACGCTGAGATACTTGCAACAGCAACCTGCCACCCGACGACAATGAGAGATTGACGGTTGACGAAGCTGGCTAGTTAATCAGCAAAGCGTTGCCTAATGAAGGTCAAATGTGTTGACAAAAACCGAAGACTCAACGTCTGGAGCTGTTTGCCAGGTTGTTGTTTTTTTTTTTTTATATATTTTTTATATATAGTTGTTTTCTGGCGGATATCGAAATGCGTTCCACTTCGCAGCGCGTGCATTTCAGATATGCGCGCCCCGGCATTTTTATCTGTATCCAACAGATGCACCTACAAAGTTGCGAACTGAAGCGCTAATAGCCGCAATTAAACGGAAATGCGACACTGTGCGGACGACGCGTCGTATGAGTAACCTAATTTAGTTCAAGCCTCCTGCAAAAGACGTGCAAATGATTTTCGACTTGACAACAATTATGTGGCAAATGAAATACTTCAAAATTCCTACGCGAAATAGCTATTATAAAAAAATATAATAGTAATAATAATAATAATACTGTGCAATTATGCTCAATAATAAACAGCAATCAGTTTTCGAGTAAACTGTCGATTGCGAAAAGTGCCGGACAACAATTGAAGTTTACAAGTTTTTTTCATTGTTGTTTACTCTTCTTCCTCTTGTTGTTGTAGTGCGCACTCATGTGAGAAAGTTGTGTCAAATGCAGATTTTACCATAATGATAAAGTACCAAAGTCATTTTTCCCCCCCTTTTTTTTTTTTTAAAAAAAAAAAGATATTTTACTGCAAACTTTAAATTTTAAACTTTACTATTTGTGTCGGTTTGCTTTTTGTTTTGTGTTGAGTGCGTTGCGAATGGTTTTTAGTGGGCGGTTTTTGGTCATTTTTACTCTTGTTCAAGGGGGTACATAATTGTAATGACATTAATTTGCTGTATTGTTGGTCATTTTGAGGGGTTTGCTGCCTTGAAACATAGGCTACTAATTTGAGGGGGCAGCTACAACATTTAAAATTTTGAGTCAGCTTTTGTGGATTGTGCAAAATTAATATAACAATGGCTTTAGATATGGCATATATGATATGCTACAATTTTGTACGTACATTGTGTAATTTAAATCTCAAGCCATGCATTTATATGGCCTAAATCATGTTGCAAGCGAAACGAATCTGCCTGTCACAGAGGCTGATTTTAATGTTAAATAATGTCTATACAAAATTAATGCTTTAACAGATGATTTACAAAAAGCCTTCAATGTTAGGTTAAACCTTGTATTGTGTACATACATATATACAATCAATTTAATTTAAATAGAATATCAGAATGTTATCAAAATGTGTAAGTCAAATTTAACAAAGCCTTTTAAGAACATTTTCCAATAAACCGTTTTTCTATTTAATCTATTTAAGTTGTGGCTTACTTTCAACAGAAAACTACTTAATTTATGTTAGCCTTAAGGGCTTACATTTTAAATAGTTTGTTGTACATATTCATATGTCTAGCTGTGCCAGTTCCACTTAATTTAAATTAAAATAAAATCTCAACTTTTCTCTCTTTGGCAACTGATGTGGCTGCTGCTGCTGCTCGGCATATTCAACTTCCTGTTTGGCCTGTATCTGTAGTTGTTTCTGGCCCAGCAACTGCAGCAACAACAGCAACAACAACAACAACAGCAGCAACAGCAGTCACAGCGACAACTTCATTGTGCACACATCTGTTTAATCAACATCAACATATAACGTCATCATCATGATCAAAAGCAACAACAACAGTTACGAGAACAACCTGACATGGTAGCAGCAAAAGCTTTTTTCCGCTTCCAACTATTCCAGTGCAACATATATATATATATACATATATATATATATATTTTTTTTTGTTGACCCTTTTTCTCATTTCTGCTACTTGACGCTTAAACACCCCCGCAGACAGTCTGTCTCTTTCCCTCTCTCTCTCTCTATCTATCTCTATTTTGTATGCATAACTTCTAGTGCAAAACAATTTAAATAACAAGTTGGTAATGGAGCCGCATCTGGCCTGGGAATCTTCACTGCGCCACATGTGGCAACCCTTTTTGCCGCACTTGTTGATGCTGTTGTTGTTGGCCAGGCAAAAAAATTACTGGAGCATGCAATTGTTTGTTGTTGTTGGCGCTGATTTAAAATGCAGATTTCTTTTGCCAACTCGAAACTGGCAACTTTGCTGAGGTTTCATTGCATTGCTCCGTATAAAAATGGCACATTGATGAGCTTGCAACTGGAACTGAAACTGCAACTGCCACTTGCCACTCGCAGCTAAGTACTGCTCCCAGTTATTGTTGTTGTTGTTGTTGTTGTTGTAGCAATTGACATTTGTTGGCAGGCAACGAAAAATTTGCATGCCAAAGCCATTTTCAATGAGGTCGCCGGCTGTTTATGCGAATTGTAACGCGCATTTTAATTAGATTTTGATAGAACGATGAGAGTGTCTGCAGGGGGGTTGCGGGGTGTGACGGTTTTAGGAATTCGAACTGAGATGTATCTCAACTTTATGCAGATTGGATTACAACTGCCATTGACGCCAAATGTGAGCGTGTTTCTAATGATATTGCCTAATGCAAAGCTTTGGGAAATGAGTTTTTAAAGCGTCACTCGAGCTGCATATGTTTAAATTTGTTGTATCTTTAAAGGGGTTATATGATGTTTACATGCTTATTAGCATAATAATGTAAGCACTTTTTATGCAAATTTTAATTGATATATTAAAAAAAGAGTTATACATTATATAAATTGCATTTGCGCTTTTCAGAAAAATTGTTAAACAGTTGACTAGTTCATTTTAATGGTAACACATTTCTCTTTTTATTTTACAGCTGCTTGTAGTCTTAAAAAAAGCTTGAAAAAGTTTTAAAAAAATTTAAGAAATTTAAATTTACATTTCTTTAGTTTTTGGTCTTAAGGCCAGTTTTTACATTCGCATATGCATAACTCTGACAGATTGTACTCTGGTACTGGTAGTCTTAAAAAACACGCTAAAAATAAAAAAAAAATATTTAAATATTATAATTTAGCTATATACGTAGGTTGCAAAGCTTAGTTGTAGGGTTTTTCCGCTGCTATAATAAATAATATAATAATAGTAATATTTTTAGTCAATGAAAATATTTTGCACAATATATACTGGGTTAATTAAATTGTCATTAAATGTATAATTGGTACTAAATATACGTTTAAAGATAAACTAGAAATCAGTTCCTTAAATGGTGCTGACTTAATCTTGGCAAACAAAAGTTGACCTCAGGCACTTCATTAATTTTGATTATTATACACCTTCAACAACTGTTTCCGAGTTTGCTTAAATTAAGTTTAACCTGCAATATTCGAAATTAATAATAATAATATATAATTTTTTATAATGTCGAAATACATTTTCGTAGATTTTGAATTGGTGTATAATTGAGTTAACAACAATTTGTAGAACACGTGTTAAACATGTTTCAGATTTCGAAAACTCATTCCCCATATGTAAATTACTTAATCATTTTTTCCAAATATATCTTTTTTGTAAATGGAGCACATTTTATGGCCCCCAAAAAATGAATGCAGCACTTTATCTACATTTGAATTAAAGCTGTGGGCCTCTCGTTTTGATCTGCCGCCTGTCTAGACATAGCAACAACAACAATAATAACAACAACAACAGCAACAAAAATACACCTTTAGATTAATTTGTTAATGCACTTTTATGCAAAGTTGACCACAACAAGTGCCACAAGAGATAAATCATAATAAAAACCATTAATTAACAAGCGTCCAATTTGCGCTAGTGGGCGTGGCAGTTGACCACAAAGGTGACCGCAAATAGTAATTTCCATTGTGGCCAGCGCAACAATCTGACAATCAATTGTGATTGGAAAAAATGTGCATTTTTTAATCAAGTAAATTTGATCAGCAAATGAGCTGAAACCAACTGCTTATAAGCCATATCAATTAGGCTACCAGTTAAACTTAATACAGCGACACATTAAATATTCTTTGTGAAATAAAAATTGTAAACACTCAAAACTTATTATGTAGCTATCGGAAATTCTATTTTCTAATAAGCTTGAAATATAAGTCAAATGTCTGCTAAATCTACACTAAAAACTGGCCTGTGATAACTTTAAAGTTTGTTTTCTTTTTGCATTGTGGGTCAAAGTCTTTGAAAAAATGACGTTATAAAAGAAAAAGTAAACCATGCACATAAAAAATATAAAGCCAAAAATATGAAAGAAAAAAATGTAGTTATATGAAAAACAAAAAAAACATGGCGCATAACTGACAAACGGGTTCTCGCAGACAGATAACAACAACAACAACAACTTAAATAAAAAGCCTCGCTTGACTAAATGTTAAAAATTTTAAGTATACCAGAAATTTATTTGTTTTTTTTTTTATAATTTAGTGTGAAAAAAAGTTGTAGAAATAAATAAAAACTAATAATGAAAAAAGAAAATTTGTGGAAAAACATTGTGAAACAATTTCTCTAATTAATTGTACACACAAGGGGGAGGGGATTTTAGTTTGTGTTGTTTTTTTTATTGTACATTTTCCGCTTTTGGTTATGCGAAAAGCGCAACGCGTTGCAATGCAATGTGGCGCCGCCAAAAGTGGTTGCAAGCGTGGTGCCACCCAGAAACTGGTCAAATTGCCAATCGGCGCGACAACATTTTTGAGATGGCAAAACTCTAGCTAATTTAACGCGCATTTTTATTTACTTTATTTTATTCGTTTTTTTTTTTACCATTTTTAATCTGTTGACAACATTTGCAGGATGCCAGTCATGTTGCCGCACCCAACAACAACAACAACAACAACAGCTATAACAACTTGCCACAGCAACAACAACAACAACAACAGTTGCCACAGCAACCAGCAGCAGCCGGCGCTGCACATGAGCAAACGTTAAATGTCGAGGCTGTCATATTGCAAAATCAGGTGGACACATTGCAGTGGCAATTGAAGCAGGTGAGTGCCACACAAAAGACTTAAGACACATACTTGATAAAAGACTCGGTCTAGACTCCAGACTCGATTTTGCGACACACAAAACGTGACTTGAACGCTCACTTTATGTTGTTAACTATGCAAAGATTCCCCCACTCCACCCTTCTGCTGCTGCTTAGGAACTGCTGCTCCACATACCTTCAACTTCAACCTGTTCCCCTGACTTTTAGCCATCCGTCTGTCTGTCTCTCTGCATTGTCTTCATTCTAGGCAGCTTGTGTTCTCACGCCCAATACCCACACACACACACACATAATTACCATTCAATGCCAGCGAGATGTTGTCATGCCCCACACCTACCACCCATCTCTTTCTCTCTCTCTCTCTCTCTCTTTCTCTATCGCTCGCTCTCTTCCTGCCCAGCTTGGCTTTCAGCGCCATGTTAAGTGGCCTTTGTTGCGTTGTTGTTTCTTTTTCATTGTATCTGAACAGTCGCATTTCCTTGATTTGTTTTTCTTTTATTCATTTTTTTCTTAGTCTGGTGTTGGCCGGCTCCGGTTTCGGACAGCTGGACTGTTAGGGCGACGTCCAGCCACATCCACAATTAGGCGGCACATTCTTTTTAACGCTTAATTATAGATCCCGGTGGTCGTCAAGTTGCCAGCTCCGCTCAGCTCGGCTCCATGCCATACTCTTTAATTCCATTCTCTTCCATTCTGTTCTGTTCATCGTCTCATTGTCTTTTGGCCATTTCCTCAATGGCTTGAAACTTTTATGTTTCCTCATACAAAAGGTTCTTGGACTGTTAGGAGGGGGAAAAGGGGATTATCTTTTGTATTGACTACTGATGGACAACTGAAAATGCCTATCATATATTAATGCTAGCCTACTGTGCGTGCAATCTGATAGAAATGTTAAAGATTCTCAACAAAGAGTTAAGCTGAAAATTATTGAGAAAAGAACTAGATTATTTAACTATGTTATGTTAATAAATGTGAACAAATGTGATAACACCTCTGGGATCAATAAAATAAAACTGTAATATAAGTCAAATCTAAAAACAAGTAAGAACATTGCAGTCGAGTGTAATCGACAGCTCAATACTCGTTTAGAGTGTAATAACAACTAAAACATGTAGTCTGGAATTATTTGTGCACAATCGATTAAAAACATAAATTCGAAAAACTAATTTTTGAAAAATTTTTTTTTCGAAAATAAGTAAGGGGGGAGTACATGATTTTTTGATAAAAAAATTCAAAAAAATTTTATTTTTAAAAATGCATATTTTTTAAATGTGGAATTAATCTAAATGAAAAATCATAATCAAAATGCCCTCAAACATGAAAATCGGTTTAGTTTTAACGAAGCTATTTGAAATATTCAGTTTTTTAATTACATAATTTGTGTCATTTTGTATCACATAACACGGGTTATCACAAATATATATTGTAATTTCTGGTCTCTAACTTCAATAGCGGGGAAAATAGTTGTCTTACGGACAAACGGGTGGACATTTGTTTCGTACATTCAAAAATTTTGGAGTCATATCAACTAAAACTTAAATCCCACCCATCTTGCGCGTCTAATTGATCATGTTCATATTTGGAAAACTACAAGTCAAAAGTATTTGGGTCGTCAGCTTACTAACCTGGTTAACATCTAAGCGCAGCTTGTGCTCAATACTCTTCTTCTACTGTTTCTCCTTCTTTGTTTGTACGTCGTTTTTTTTTTTAATTTTAAAGCCATATTTGAACCGTGTTGACCTTCAACTTTCTCATATATGGCAAAAGACGCGCGCGCATTGCAACACTTTCAATCAACAAACTGATTTCAGATTCTATAATTTATCAAGTAACAACAACAACAACAACAAATAGCAAAATATTTACGCTTTCATTTTGATTTAATGCACTTTAAATGCGCCTCAGTGAAGTTGGCGCCGCGTGGAAAGCCGTCAGAAAATTGCAATCTAATCAGTGATAAATATTTTCCACACTCTTCTCTCGAGCTTGATAGCCGGCTTGGAATGCCGCCGGAAAACTTAGCCAACGCAGCAAAACTGGGTTACACTACAGCCAAAGGCGGTCAGCAGCAGCAGCAGCAACCGGCAAAAAATAATAACAACAAACACAACAACAACTACTACAACTTTATTAAAGAGCAAACAAATCATGGACGAAGCGTGGGCTCCAACTGGAGACCACATATAAAACCCCCGACACGAGACGCAATCCCTGAGCCGCTTTGATTGATGGCGTCGATTGATTGAAGGCAGGAACTTTAATTTATGCGCACAATTTTCTCTCTCTCACTCTGTCCAGTGTGTGTGTGTGTGTTTTTTTTATATAGGAGCGGATGCTGTGCGCGGCTTTAAATGTGTTTTTAATGAACCAAATTGTGGGCAGGAAGTGCCTTAGATCCACAACGAATCCCAACTCCATTCATTTGCCTGACAAATGCTAACCAAATAATAAATTAAACAGCCCAAAAACGAAATGTTGCAATAACAAAAACATCAACAACAACAAACATACGGATCGATTAACTTTAAGATATAGTTGCCATAAAAATAATCAAATTAATTTTTTTTTGTGTCAAATTTTGGATAAACTGTGTAAAAAAATTAGTTTTATAAAAATTCGTATATTAAAGAACAATTTTTTGTTTATACAAATATCTTAACGAAATTCAGCTATTACAAATTTGAATATATTTCCAAAGTGCCACTTAAAATTTTTGAGCTTCAGACTGCCATAGAAACGATGCGTTAAAAATTTAATCTTAATAACAAATATTTAAACTCTATAGAATTGTTTAGTTCGAAACATTTTTTTTTTTATATCAAGAACTTTTGTACTTACTAAAATATATTTCGCATAATAGTTTTTTAATACAAGTTATATGCTGTATAAAACTAACAATATATAAAAATAATACAGCCAGATATATTATAAGAGTTTGCATAATATCAGATTACCACAGACATATTCGTACATCTTTTATGTTATAGGAACAACACAATTAATCTATTTGAAAGCGTATTGAATAAACCTGTTGTCTCTTGTAATCGCATAAATCTCAGACATACCTGTGTGTGTGTGTGTGTGTGGGGAGGCACTCGTAATTCCCATCTTCAATGCAAATCCAATAAACACGCAGCAGGAAAACTTTAAATGGCAGCTGCTACCAAACGGAAAAACGGGCAATAACAACAAAAAACATTAGCAACAATTTGAAACAGCAACCGCAACAACAACAGCAACAACAACAACGGCTGCAGCAGCGAACATTTTGTTTATTACGTAATCAGCAAGCTGGCCAAAAACAACAACAACAACAATAACAGCCGCAACAAAACCAACACATTGGCTAAAATCGTTGCTGGCAAATTGCATTGCCAACGTTTTTGTGCGCCTCATTTGGGCGTCATGTGAAACTCTTTTGGCCAATTTGGGCGTGTGGCTGCAACAGCGGCGGCAAGTGGGTGTGGCAGCATGTTGGTCAGGTGGCATCTTAACACTTTGACTTGCCAATTTGGCAACGCCTCAAACTGGCCAACAACTCGAAGCCAGTTAATTAGGCAGGCAAATTTCTGGGCCAACAATATGGCCTAAAGACTGCAATTTTGGCCCGAGACGTGGCACACAGACCGAGATAAAAGCGTCCACAGCTTAAATAGAAGAAACATTTTGTAAGCCAAAACGTCGCTTAAGTGAAAGTTGTTTAACGGGTGGGAGTGCAGGGGGGAAAGGGGAGGGGAGGGGAGGGGATTGCAGATCAAAGACCGCTGACTGCTCCACAAATGCAGTCGCGTTAAGTTGAAAGAAAATGTTTGATAAACAAATTAACATAATCTATAAATTAGATTAATATCAAACATCATAAATTCATTAAAATTTGTTTGTGGCAACGACCTTGTCGAGAAGAGAAAGGTGAATGAAGTGCAAAGAAATGCGAAGGAAATTCGAAGAATGCTCAGAAACAAAAAAAAAGTATCAAGACTGAGTTATGAGCGCGATGAAAAAACAGTTAAAAAAGAAAACCAAACTCAGATATAACACCCTAAAAAAATCAAAAACAAATTCCACTTAAGGAAAAGTGCATAAAATCGGCGTTAAAAGAACTTCGAACTCAAGAAAAATATACTCAAAAGCGAACACAAAGACAAAATTGGACAACTGTTCAAGAAAAATTTGCATGCAAATTTACTTAAGATAATTAACATAACAAATTGCTACAAATGAATTTAAAATAGGAGCAGACGAAGCGTAAAATTATATACAGCAGACAAAAAGAGGGAGCAGAACAGAACAGACATATTTAAAGAATACCCGAGACGGCGACAGCAATACAAATGAAACAAAAGACTTACGTAATATGACCAGTAAATGTGCTTAGAATATTATGTAATCTATATTACAATGAGAGAGTAGATTGTGTGGAGGTAACGTTCGTATTTACTTGAAACGTGTAGATTTTTAAGAACGCCTTTCTATTCGATTCTCAAGAGTTCAAGTAGATGTGAAAGAGTGCCCAAATAACAAAAAATGTG
>SCDS01001130.1:0-15042 GCA_004149465.1 Drosophila nigromelanica | reverse complement strand
GAGCGTAACACTTCTCGATAACTTTAATGCGTATAATATATCTGATGAAAATCATATGGAAAGACCTGCACTTTAACAACATTCAACAATGTCACACATTTATTTTGACAGCTTCCAACACTGACGCAACCCAACTTAAATCAAACCGTTTGCACTCTTTTTAAGTAACCGATTTACCATTTCTTTGATTTCGCCAGACGGAAACCAATTGTGAAATGTATCGCGCTGTTATGGAGGAAGTCGCTCGCTTCTTCGAGCGCTATCAGCAGCAACAGATGCAGCAGCAGCAACTGCAACAGCAACAGCAGCAGCAGCAGCAGCAGCGACAGCAACAGGTGAACCGCCACAGTTTGAGCGGCTTGGGAGAGCAAATCTCACGTTCGAAGAGTCTGCATCATGTGCAGGGCCTGCAGAGCGAACCCGATGGCTGTCTGGAGGATGCAGCTGGCGGGAATAGCTGCCCCAGCTCCGCTAACTCCACCAACTCCGCCTCATATTTGCGTGCGCGCAGCAGCACCAACTTGATGCTAAACAAATCCATGCTGACGATGAACGAGGAGCGCAGCTACGAGAGCATTGCGCCAGCGGGCAGCTACAATGCCTTCAAGGATTTCACTTGGTAAGTGTGTGTGTGTGTGTGTTAATTAGGTGGTTGTTAAATTTCTCATTCGGTTTCAAGGCGCCGTTCACCCAAGAAATTTGGCGGCTGCAAAGCGCGTCTCTCCTCGCCAGAAGCGGCCGAGGAGAAGCTCAACCAGGAGGCCTTTCGCCTGGCGCGCACCATACGCAACCTGTTGCACACGTCACAGCAGCAGCCGGATCTCACCCAGCCGCGTCACTCGATGGTCTCCCTGGGCGGTGGTGGCCATCGCCTGTGCAAGAACCAGAAGATTAATTCGCCGTTGACGCTGCTCGCACCACCGCTGCACAATTCAACTGGCTTGAATGCCACCATGGATGCTGCGGTTGGTCTGCCCGCTGGCAGCCACGACAACAGTGGCATCAACTTAACCACCGCCGGCAACAACAGCACCACCAACGCCAGCAGCACCGCTGTCAGCGCTGAGATGCTCTTCTTGCGCGCCAACACAATGCGAGATTCGCGCCTGTCGCTGCGCAGCTCCACCGATAGCTCTGTGCATTCCACCATCTCCTCGACGGCGTCGTCCTCTTCCAAAATCGAAACCGATGAGGAGATCACTGCCAACAACAACAATAACAGCAGCAGCGGCAGCAGCAACAACAATATGCAAAGCAAACCAGCTGCGAACAACAACAACAACAATCACAATGGCTCCAGCACAGAGGATGAGAGCGGCTTCAGCTCGATCAGCTCCTTTCATGATGTGGGTCTGCCGCTCAGCTCCACGCTAATTGGCGGCAACAATTGCCGCCTCTCGCTGTCCACGGAGAGCCGCAACTCGACGCTGAAGTCGGCGCTGAATGTGGTGGGCGTGCCACTGCAACCGCTGCAATCACAGCACTCGCCCAGCGGCAGCTCGCTGAGCAGCCAGACTCAATCGCAATCACCCGCTAAGACCTATCGCAATGCCAATCGGTATCAGCGCTTTTCGACGCTCTCCAACGAGGATGCCGCCGCTGTGCTCTGGGTCTAGAGCGAGCCCAATTTTAAACTGTATAACCCCCCACCCCCCTTCAGTGGTACTCTCTGCATCTATGTTTAAGTTTTAGTTTTTCGTTTTCTTTTCGCTAGTGCCTCTCGTTTAGTGTTTAGCTTTTGCTTAAGTTGAATTGGCAAATTCATTGAGATGTGTACAATATATGTTTGGAAATGCCTATATAAGTATCATATTAGTTATATATTTAGTTTCAGTTGTCTTTTGCAATACGCCGCATTTTTACTTTTAACGTTTTGTAAAGTCTATTACTAAGTTTTGCAGTATTTATATAATTTGGCAGCTCTATAAAAATAAAAGTACATTACAAATGTATGTTAAATTTAAAAACCAACATTTTGTGTCACCCTTAAACATATATATTTTTTTTAAAATTTAAATTAAATTTGGAGTGAAATCTGAATAGGGATATAAAACTCCTAAAAGGAATATTTTCAAACTAAATTGAGCTAACAAACTGCTTTATTTAAAAGTGTCATTAATTGGACAAGGTTGCATTACAGATATATTGACAAAAGATAAATGCCAAATATGTTAACTTATTGAAACTATTGACAATTTCTACAGACTGTCAGCCATGTAAGTCAACTTGTATGCTCCAGAGAAATTTGTGGTTCTCGGTTTGCTTCTTTTTTTTTTTGTATTTTGCAATTTTCGTAGTAGGTTATGAGTTGCAACATTACTTTTTATTAAGGTGCCTTAGAATTTATTGTCAATTCCGTTTTTTCAATCCGAATCAACTATATTGTTAGAATTCCTCGTTTCGGCAAGTAACGTTTCGCTCAAAACTTTTCGGCATTTTCCCGCAATATTTCGGCACACGCCCTCACCGCTAACAGATATAAATCGTTGACTATTTGGTTGAGGATTAATCCTAAGCATGGCTAGCACCCAAATGCAAAGCTTTGAGCCATCAGTCTTTGAGCCAAATAAGTTTCTGCAGAGCCGCTTGGAGCAGTCGGCCCACGATGAGAAGCAGGCGCTACATAAGGAGCTTGAAAGTGTCGCCGAGAACCAGAACGAACAAAACTATCAGATCGAATACAAACATCCGCTAGAGCACATTTGGACACTGTGGTATCTGGAAAATGATCGCTCCAAGCACTGGAAAGATATGCTTAACGAAATCACACAAATTGATAGCATCGAAACATTTTGGGGGTAAGCTTAAAAAAATCGGCATTATAATCGTATTAAAAACATAGCTCCTAGCTTGTACTATACCATCAAAACTCCATCGGAGCTTAAAATTGGCAGCGACTATTATATGTTCAAGCAGGGCATACAGTGAGTATAACTTAATTCTTTATATAATTCAAATTCATAGTTTTTCCCACTCTCTCCAGGCCGATGTGGGAGGATGAAGCAAATATTAAGGGCGGTCGCTGGCTTTTTACGGTAGGCAAGAGCTCCAAATATGCTTTAGATCGCATCTGGTTGGATATTTTGTTAATGATGGTCGGCGAGTCCTTTGAATATGCAAACGAAATCTGCGGCGCTGTGGTAAATATACGTGCAAAGAGTAATAAAATATGTAAGTACTTTGAAAAGGCCTAAAAATTTAACATTCTTTAATTAAATTCCTTCATCTGCAGCTGTTTGGACGGCCAATGGAACCAATGAACTGGCCGTCTTAGAAATTGGCTTCAAGCTGAAAACTTTATTACATTTACAATCCCACAATCTGCAATATCAGCTGCACTCGGATGCGATGTCTAAAATTAATTCTGGAGTGCGATCTGTATATAGTCTATAACGATAGTTATTTGTAAAGCAGACGAGAGTAGCGTATAAGTACTCAATTGTATAAGAAAATTTTTATTTGAATTTAGACCCAAATTCTACCTTGAAATTCCAGCAAATTCAAACGGATAACAAAATTGCCGTATTTAATTTATGATTATTAAAAATTGTTTGTCATAGATTTGAAGGTTTATTAAACACATTTTCTCTGTTGCAGCATAAAGCTATCTGAAGAAAAAGTCAGATAGTTTTAAAGTTTTATATCATGGTGCGTATATTATATCTTAAACATCATCATCAAGCTCTGTTACGGTACAACTTTGGGCTGTACGCCTGCCTTAAACATAATGAATGAGTTTAACATTAATCGTTATGTATATTTTTAAAAAATTTACTCAGTAAACATTCACAGCTTTTGCAGTATGGCGACAAGCCGAACAAAATGAAATCGAACCGATTGAAATCGATCGACCGATCGATCGATCGTTTTACAGTGCGTGAATGCGATTTCAAGTCACTAATACAATTAGTTACATTATACGATTACATTGAACATATAGTTATAGATATAGTAAATGTAATATATAGAAAGATATATTATAAAGAACTATTTACAATTAATCATAGACTTGAGCGTTACATAAATCATCGAGAACGCCTACGGCAACGCAAACGCTTCAACATTTGCGCGCGACAATCGGCGACAAAGAAACTTATTAAAATTCTAAAATAAAATTACGACCTTAAACTGATTGGACGCGCGAGTTTTTTTTTGCGAATTTCGAAAGTATGAAAAGTGTTGTGATTACGTATGTACTTTTTATGTGCGTGCGTCGAGACGTACTTAAAGCCTACACGAAAGAGTTCAAATGGAATACGCTTGTTGTTAAATTGAGTTGAATTCAGTTAAGTTGAGCATTAGCCGGGGCCAGGCTCGAGCTTCGCTGGCTAAATTCGACCGACGACGGCCTTGTTTTTGCGCGTAGGCTGCACTGAGAGCGGCGGCACGACCAGCATCTCGGACTGCGTGGACGGTGAATTGCTGCGCATACTAGCGCAATCCTCATCAGCCACTTCCTGTAATGCAAAATTGATTAGTATATATTGAGATTATTATTACTTAAACAGTATAACTTACATTAATGTTGGTGCAGCTGGCCAGACGCATCTGTGCCAGCTGCGAGGCGGGTGTCAGCGAGTTTGTGCTGCCAAATGGCGATGTCATCATTGTGGAAACGGCACGTTTTAGCTTATTGGGCGTTTTGTTAAAGGAAAAGGCACGTCCCACCTGAAATAGATGCAACAGAAAATGTTTTTGAATCGATACGATAATGAGTTAAGGTTGCTGGGCCACAAACCTTTAGACGCGTCTTGGCAGCCAGCTTGAAGGCCTTGCTCAACGTGCTGACATTTACATCGCTGATGTCCACCTCCAGTTCAAGTGAAGTGCGACTCAGTAGCATTTTGTCCTGCAAGAAAAAGTAAATGCATCAGTTGGGTTACAACATCAGTTAGGAGCTCTTCAGGGTACCTACCGCATCTGTGCGACATGTGTGGGCGGCAATCTGCATGCACAACTTTTTAAGATAGACCAGCTTATCCGTCTCCTCGTCGATGATACTGAAAGTGTAGAGCTTCTCCTTGTCGCCACGCTGCAGCAGGCCGAAGGCACGCGGACTGTCGGTGATGTCAATGACAAAGCGTATCGTATTCAGCGATATCAGTTTAATGTGCTTGTGCGTTTTGGCCGTGCTGGGCGATTTGGCCGTGTTGAAGCCGCGCGAGCGTCGCTTGCACAGCTCTATGGAATCGGAAAATAAGTAGAGCAACAGGCTATCGCCACGCCCACTCAGTGAATCGGACAGCTCGTTGACCTCACATTTGGATATAAAACTGCGATTGGAGCTAACTAAATGAGCTGGACAGCCATCGATATCGTTGAATATGTCAAAGATGGCCATGCGCGACTCGGTGCGACGCTTGTCCTCGTTGATGTGCAGCGTCACCTGCTTAATGGCCTTCAGTGCCTCCTCGAGACGGGAATGATCCGCATTGCTGCCGCCCGTGTGCTTAAGTATATCGTTCAGCAGCAGGCTGATGCTGGGTAAACGCTGCACGGGTCGGATCATCAGATCCTGGAGACTCTGGCGACCACACTCGGGTTTGGTTTGATTGATCTTGAGGAAGGCGTGGAAGCGCGGATATTCGCGATCACAGTACTGCAACTGTTCCTTCATCTGTTCATAAAAATTAACATAGGGCGGATAGGCCTTGATCAGCTCATCGCGATGCTGTATAATGATGTCCCCGATGAGGCAATCCTCGCGCCAATTGGCATGCAGCTTGCGCAGATGCTCCAGCATGCTCTGATGCACCTCGTGTATGGGCAGAAAATTGCCAAAGATTGACTTGATCTCCGATTTATTCAGCAACGGATCATTCGTCTCCGCCAACTCCTCCAGTTTGTTCTTAAAGAGCTAAAGGAAAAGGAGATGAGAGCCTTATTTAGTAATGTTTGGTAAGGATTAGCTGCGTCTGCTTACATTTAGTATGGTATCCAGTATGCCCACATAGTTAGACTCTGTGGTGAAGAAGTCCATAAAGTGATTAAAGCGCATGGATTTCTTGGTGGGCGTGGCCTCGCTAGCCTCTGGCTCGACATGCAGCAGCTTATCATTCTCCAGCTTATCCGGACTGGTGGTGCAATCAAAGAAGCTATTCGATACGGACAACAGACCCGCATCCGACACCGATGAACGTCGCTTGCCCAAGCCGAGAGGTGTTCCCTCCAATTGTATGCGCTGTGAGAAACGCTTCCGTTTCCGTTTGTTAAAGCTAATGGGCAGCGAATCGCGACGATCTGTGCTTGGTGTATTTGTGATGCTATCCAAATACTACAAATATATAAATATATAGATAAGGGCTACAGTAGGGATATTGTTGAGAGCAATTTATGGTCCTTACATCGCCAAATAGATAATCCATCTCATTGGCATAACCATTCTGTATGGTATACCAGAACCAGTCCGATTTCAGAATGTGCGTATTATGATTCTTGGGCTCCGGCTTCGACACAGTCGTGTGCTCGTCAACGACCTAGTTAACGGCGAATTTACAATTGAGAAAAATTGGAAAGTCAGAAAGATTGTGCAATATAAATGTAAAGTAATGAAGATGTGCAATGTGCTAGAAATAAAAATGTTTTGTTTGTCGCCAAATGCATTCATACAATCTTAAATCAAGCGTCTAACTAATTAGATCTATTGTACAGTTCACAAACGCAGCAACAGCAGCAGCAGAGCAGCACAATAAATTATATATTTATTATATATATATGCAGATTAAATCTGTATCGCAATATTTGATTCCAGTTGAAGAAAAAAAGGCCAAACAAAACATTTTTAATGCACATTTTTGGCTACACTTTGAAACGGGCATAAAAATCGCAAGCAAAAAGAGAAATCATAAAACAAAAGTAGAATTATAGAAAAAGAAAAAAAATTGTTTATCTCAAAATTCCTGCCATTGAATGTACTGAAACATTTGTGCAAATATTTGTTAGTCAATAGCAAAATAAATATATATGTTTTTTAAGAACTGGAGAACGTCTAATCTTTTTTTATATATATATACTCTTATTTTTTTTTTTTTTGTTTTTTTAAGAATTCTTTTTAGGCATTTTTAACATTTATTCGAGCGGAACGTGTGCTGCTATTCGTTGGGTAAATAAATGTTTATCAATATTTATTGTGCTGCTTTTTAACTGGTTGTTGTTGTTGTTACGTGTGCTCGGAAAACATAGGTATGGAGAACAGAGTGGGTAGCATAGGGATAATATGTAAGAAGCCGACAGAACCAACAAAAAAAGAAATTAAACACCACACCCAAATTATGACTTAAGCTACAACATAACCATAAACAATTAACATGTAATTTAATTTAATTTGGCTGTGGGGGATGGGATTTTTAAAAATTTTCGTCTGAAAATGGGTAAAAAAAAAATTCGCAGTTCGTTAAGCAACTGAAAAAATGTTGAAAATGCGCGTCAAATTATGCGAAAAAATATTAACAAATATTAGTTTAAATTAAATAAATAGCACAAAATGTTTCAATGCAAAAAAGCAGTGAGAAGCAGATGAAAAGTTAAGTTGCAATTGACGAAAAATGTAAATGAAAAGCGAGAAACGATGGAACAATTGGATAAACTGCCAAAATTGAATAAGAACGTGACAGAGATGAGCTTTTATAGCGGAAGGTTAAACCAAGTTTGTGTGGCACGTGTGAAGTTAGTTTTCAGAACTAAAGCGAATTTCCTGTTATTTGTATATAACTGATGAGCTTTAGCTAAATATGATTTCATATGAACTGACGTCAATGCTATATGTGTGTATATTTATGCAGTGCCGTTTCAAAGCGTGTCCAAGTTTTTATTTTTGATTGCTATCCATTTAAAGTACCATTTGCATGGGTTCATCTGCGGCGCTTGGGTTGCTGTCGCGCCGCGGCGGCGTCGACGTTGTCAGCTTGGGAGCATCCACCTTAGTACTCAATGATGATGATGTCGTTGATGATGATGATGCGGTTGATATTGATGAGCTGACTTGCAGGGGCAATATGGCCGTGGCAGCAGCACAGCAGGCAATTGCAGAGGAAGTATCATTGGCAAGGACATTAGCATTGGCATTGGTATTGGTATTGGTATTGGAATTGGGATTGTTAGTTGAAAATGTTTGGGAGCAGCTTACACCACCACCCACCGAGCCAAACAGACGCTTTGCTGTCTTCTTTGTGCCCGAGGCGCTGCCACCGGCGCCGAAACGTTGCAACGGTGCCTTGGGCGTCTTGAAGCCGCTGTCCAGCGGTCCGCATTCGGGCGTGCCCTCACGCTCCGCCCGACGACTGCTGCTGCGCGTGATGCGACCGCAGATGCTGCGCAATGCTTTGACCGGCTTCCGTATCGATTCATTCAGCGTGCTGTTAATGCTGGCCAGCGAGCAGATGGAATCGTCCGCCGCTATTGTCTCGCTGCCCAGAAATCCGGACGTATCGGCGACGGCAATGGAGCTGCGTCGCGTGCGCAGCGTTTTGATAATGGGCGTGCGATCGGCCACAAAGCTCATCGAACGCTTCAAGGTGCGCGTTATGGAGCCGGTGCGAATGAGCTTTGGTTTCTTGGTGCTCGCGGGCAGGGCAAACGAGTCCACAGACATCAACGAGACGCTGTCGAAGCTGTCGCGCTTGCGCTTCAGATCATTCTCGGCGCCCGTTGCCGTCAAATCGTCCGTTTCCATGTCGCACTCGTTGATGGTGTCGATGGTCAGCAGCTTGGCAGGCGCTATCAATATGGGCGAGATGCTGTCCGTGTTTGTCTCGAAGACGCTGGGTGACGATGAGCTGCCATTGCAGCTGGTGGGCGTGCCGGCGGTTATAATAATGCTTGGCTGCTGCTTGATGCTCTTCGGCGTGCTGGCCTGGACATCCTCCTCGTCGGCAGAGTCGGGCAGCGGCAGCTCCTCCGGCTGCTGCAAGTCGCCCGCCTCCACAAACAAACGCACATCAAAGTGTATGTCATCCAGTTCATCTGCTTGATTCTCCTTATCAGAGGTCGCCTGTTGCACCAAAGGTTGCTGCTGCTGCTGTTGTTGTTGTTGTTGTTGCTCCTCTGTCTCAGCAGCAGCATCTGAGTCGGCATTGTGGATGGGTGTGTGCTTGGGGCTGCTGCTTATTTGGGGTTTAGTGTTAGTGCTGGGGTTAGTATCAGTGCTAGTAGTGCTAGTGCTAGTGCTTGTAAAGACAGCGCCCGTATTGGGCATCACCTGCAAGATATATACACGAGAATCAGCCGTAAGACACACAAACAAACAAAACGTTTAAGCCAAATGCCAGTGAGTTGAGCATGCAAATAACAACTATAAATTGAAAAGAATGCGTGCCCATTTGGACGGGGCGGGGGGTAGGAGAAAACGAATAACTCACGACATGCGAACACTCTGGATCATCCAGCTCGGCACAGACGCCGCCATTCTCCAGCAGCACATCGACCATATGTTGATGCTCCTCAGCGGGAAAGCCAAAGAAGCAAATTTTCTGCCCTTCGAATGCCTTCAAGCGATGCGCCTTGGTGAAGTTATCCTGTGTGGCCTCAAATTCCAATGAATTGCGTGCTGACCAAGCGGCATAAACCCAAGCGGGACGCACCACTGTCAATCGAAACGTTTTAGCGTATCTGTTTGGAGAGATGATTGAAATTTAGTTAATGTTGATTTAAGAATATTGCAATGCAAATATTGCTTTATGCAAATCAAATAGTTGTGAAAGCGATTAAGTTATAATAACAGCTTGCGGTTTAAGCGAGCTTTTAACAGCTTTCGAAGCGACTGTCGAATTTTCAAAGAGCTTTAAGCTGCTTTTGTTTTTATCACATACAAGATTAATTCCAGTTTTATACGGCTTTAAATACTACTTCCAGCAACTGGCGAACTTTTTAAAAGCTTTAAGCTGATTGTTTTACAACACACAACAGATTTATTGAAGCTTTAAGTCTTATAAGATTTTAAATAGATACATACTGATACTTCTCGCCGCCACTGTGATTGCATATCAGATGCGTGGTCTTTGTATTCAAATCCTTCTTGATGCAACCGCCCATGGAGTGTATGAGATTTACCAGTTTTGTCTGCAGATAAAGTGATTGTTATAATTATTTTAATTTTGTTTTGGTTTGATCCGTTTTGGGTATGGCGCCAGCCACTCACCAGCTCATCCTTTTTGCGTATGCCCGTGAAGCAAGTGACCACGCCGCGCATTGCATAGTTGTAAATGGGCCGCGTGTTCTGGCCCAGTGTCTGCTTCATCTCGGCCGCATACTTCAAAGCGGGTGGGCCCAAAATGCTGCAATGCAGAAGTGAGAGTGGGGGTAAAAAAGACAATTAAATATTTATGTGGCACACTTTTGAGTTATGCAAGGCAATTTTTAATGCCCCAATTGACCTTGGCCATTGCGTTGTACCAGCCATCATATATCAATTGTTTGAATCACTCGAAGTCTATATAAATCGGTTATAAGCGCTTCCAATTGCAGTCGAACAGTTGAGCAGCCCGTCCACGAGTGACTGTAACAGCAATCAGTTGAGATCAACTCAGTTGCGATGCGACGTTGCCACACACACACAAACACACACACACACACACACACACACATAGTCACATACAGAGGGAGACACACACGACACCAGGTGGCAATTGCTGGGCATGTAAACAGTAATAAAATGCCAGACGAATTCTTACTGAACTTTGACTCAAGCAAGCAAGTTTACCCCGCATCCCCCACAACCCCCAACCCCAACGCCAACCGCAACTCGTGCAACTCGCGATCAATTGGCTTAAGGGCTTTTGTTTATGACGGAGCATATGCCAACGGGGCTGACTGTACTGTCTGTACTGACTGCACGTCCAACTGGGCACGTCGTACCGGAAGTTTTTATAAACAAATCAATCCAGCGGAAGTGGGCGGATGCTGCGTACAGCTTACAGTCCGTCCACTGCCTGCAGATGTATTTATGATATTTTTTTTAAATGAGCCCAGCCAACAATATTGTATTAATTTATGTACATTGCATTCATCAGCATGCGTTCATTTGTGGCTAGGATATGTGTACAGACATTGAATGAATCGGTAACAATGAGCAATAATCAAAAAAATTATAAATATAGAAAATTCCAGGAAACATTTTCGACGAAAGTATCGATAAGTGGAAGAATCCCCCAAGAAAGGCAAACGCGAATAACGTATACAAATGTTTGAGATCTACAAAAAGTTATGCGAAGAAATGCATGCAAACGTATATACATAATATATATATACAATAACACGTTATTTATTTAAAAACTAAAGTGCTCTAAATTATATTTCATATATATTCAATATTGAATACAAAAGTGTTGTTTTAAATAGCAAATTCTTGTATAGATATAAGTCAAAGAATTGGCATTACAAAGAGAATAGTTATTTATATAAACTAAGTATTTATAAAAATAGTTTAAGAAACTTAAATGTTCAAAGTTTACACAAAATGAATTTTCTCTAGCTTAGCTAAGATTTACTTTATAGCCAATTTGTGTAAAGATTATGTATATTTTTAAAAAGCTTTTATCATATTCATTTCTAGCAAAACCAAAGCTCCAAAAGCTCAAAACCAATAAATATTTTAAATAAAAATAATTAAACTATGAAAATTAAACAATTAAAAATATGTATTAAGTATAGCAAGTATTTCAAAATAAAATTAATCAAATTTCAAAGACCATCTAGGGTTAAGAAACAAAAGCTTGTAGCTTATTTATTTCTAAATGCTCAAACAAATTATGCAAGTAATTCGTATATATATATTTCATTTTATTATACACATAAATTATGAAGCTCATATTGAAATCAAGGAGAATAAAACCAAACACATTTCAAGTATTCATTCATAGCATTCCAACTTTTACAGCACGTTTTAGGCCATCCTAATTGGCCTTATCTCACAGTCCATTGCACAATGCGTTTCGTTGCAGTTAGATGGAAACTCTGGCAACACACAATTGGAAACTTAAGACTTGTTTCAGTGCACAACTAACACACGCTTAAGTTTCACTTTATAAGGCAAGACTTTTTACAGCTTTCACACAGGCAGAATGCACTTGCTTGACACACTCACAACTCTTCACACAGCCCGCTGCGTGTCTTACCATAAATAATTTTCCATATGCAGCACAAATGTCTAAACAAACGTTGAGTCTTGTCAGCTTAAGCTGAATTTGTATAAAGTTAATTGTACACGAATATATATACATATATATATATACGTGTCTATATATATTTCACTTGTTTGGGGGAAACACGAAAAGCGATTCGGTGATTCTAACGGCACAGCTAAAACTAAACAAACACAACTGTTGCGCGTTGTGGCCTGCGGAAAATTATTGGACCAAATTCCGAACGACGACGACGACGACGACGACTTCGGCGGCAGCTGCGGAACGCAATGGAATAAAAATTGTGGAAATAGAAAATGCCACTTGATGGCACACACTCAAGTGCCAAATGCCAAGCAATAAATACACACACACACACACACACACACACACACACGCACACATTATTGGCGCTGTAAGCTGCACAAACATTGAACGCTCGAGAAAACCCACGAGCCAGATGACAAAACGGTAAACAACGCACACCAAAGGGGGTTGCGCGACAGGTGAATTTATGCAAATATTTGACATATAAATAATATACATATATGTATATGTACATTTCAAAGGAATTTCGCAGAACGAGGAAAACCCAGGCGCACTGCTTAGTCAAAGCACAAATATGCGCAGCGCGTGCTCCCGAATTGGAACCGAGTTGAGTTGGACGTAGATGCTCTATAGCTGACCTCCAAATTTGACGTATTTGTTTATGGATTGTGGACAATCCATGAAGAACTTGTTGCTTGTAAAGTGCGCTGATCTTTGGCCCCCCTCACAACCATAACCATAACCACTCGAACTTTGCGAGGGTCAAAACTATAGAACAGTCAATGACAGCAACGCGTCGAGTTCTGCTCACCCCTCCCGGGCCAACACCTCCACACCCCACCCCACTTCATCACACAAACACAATTAATTTGCCATGTTGAAAACTTATAAATTATATACACACACAGGCACGCACTGCGGGCAGTATTCTACAGTATATCATATATATAATAAAAATCTTTATATATACATTTATCTTCTGCGATTTTTTGAATATTTTCTTGTTTGTAGTTGTTGTTGTTGTTTTTTTTTTGTCAAGAATTTCCGACTTGTTGGCGACGCTTTTCACACTTTCTACGCGCTGTGACATCGTGTTCCATATAAAACATTTTTTATAGAATCTTGGCGCCAAACGATTGCTGCAATACTAGACCCGTCCCACACCACTTAAACGCCCAACCCGCCCCCACCTAACCACCTCAGCAATCCCTACAGAGCGATTCATTATGATTTCATTGGAAATACGCAAACTTTTTGGCTTAACGAATTCTTCAACACAAATTGTCATGAGTTGTCAGGCAAATCTTAAATCTTTTTTCGTTTTTTTTTTTTTGCTTTTGATTTAATTTGTTTTAGTCGATGAATGAAAGCGCCCCAAAATAGGCAATGCCCCCAACTGAATCGCAATGCAGGAAAATACATATGACTCAGTTTAGCTATGTATATATACATATTGTATATTAAATATAGTATTGCCGAAACCAATTAACAAGATCTTTGTAGGATAGTTCGTGCAAGTTTAAGTGGCCGTTAAGTGTGCATGGGTGTGTGTGTGTGTGTGTTGCAATTCTCAAGAGCCATTCAGGGAATTTCCTGAACAGCTGCTTCAATATTGCCCCTACTTGGCTTTTCGCGGGAAGCAACAAAAGAGTTCCTAGGAATATAATACATGTACCATATGTAACAATTCCAAATAGCACAGCCTTCAGTGGAAAGGCTTTATTTTAATTGGGGAAAAAGAGAGACAATGGGAGAATCAATGAATGAGATATGTGGATAAAATTTGTTTACGTTTTTCCCTACATAACACATCTTATATAAAAAGACCATTTATTCATGCATTTTTATGTGTTATATGTTATATAAGTTTTAGTGTTTCGCGCACAGTATTATAAGAACAAATATTAAAGTGAAAGCGCAAAATATAATTTTTTATGAATATCTCATATTAATAAAATTGTTGACATTTTCAATATCCTAATGACTAATTTTCCTAACGGAAAATCCCTATTTTTAAAATTATAATTTTTTAATTAGGTACTATTTTTAATCGTTATGATAAATATATTTTCGTCAAAATGTCATCAAAAACAATATACATATATATATTTTAAGTTCCAACTGAAAACAACTTTATATGCAACGTAAAAAAAAAAAATAATAATAAAGAAGCAACAAAAAATGAGCAAAAATAGAAAGAAAAAAAAACAAATGAAAATATTCAAAACATGAATGAAATTTTGGCAAATAAATAATGCTCGTAATTTCTTATGGTAGAGGTGCCTCTTCTAGCTTCCGTTTCTGCTGCTGCTCTTTACATGTTTTGTGCGGAAAACCGAAAAGCAAAAACTGATGTTGAACATGAAAGTGTAGAAAAACAGGCAATAGAGGTGTAGCCCACCCCAGTCCCCTTTCTCCCATTTGCTGCCATAATTTGCAAGCCAAGAAACTGGCCACGCCGCAGCAGCCCACAACAAACGCATTTCTTGACCTTGAATATGATCGTAAATAAATAAAACAAAAAATGATTGTTGTTAATCGCTAATGAAGCAGACTGTGCATGTTTTTTGTGTGTTGTTATCGCTGGTTGTTGTTGTTGCCGTTGCGGTTCCCATTGCTGTTGTTGTTGTATTATTTAAATGTTGCTATTACTGCGCAGCGGGTAAATTAATCAAGCGTGGCGGAATAATGCCGCAAGTCTCAAATTTGACAACAATTTGTAGCAAATTTGCAGATAAAAATAGGTTAGAATGCTTTAGGCGGCTGTGCTGATTTGGGGAATACCCTGTAGTTTGAAAAGATAACCGCAGGTTGGAAAATTTACTTCTTGTGTTAGGTTGTAAGCTGTTTTGCTACCTTATGCAATTTTCTGAATATA
>SCDS01001129.1:0-21484 GCA_004149465.1 Drosophila nigromelanica | reverse complement strand
AGTAGACAATAAATCAAAATATTTGTTTACGATTGGTGTCTATAGAAAAAGCGTTAGCAATGCGCCCGGAATATATGTCCCCTACCCGCTCTTTCTCTCTCTCTCTCTCCTCTCTCTCGCTCTCTCTCTCTCTCTCCCTTTTTATTACTCGCTTGCAAAATTCATAAGCGTATCTGTCTGCCCCCCCATTCTCCACTTTGTTTGTGTTTCAGTGCCGCCCTCATGTGGCATAAGCAAATATTTATATTTGTGTGAAATGTGTTGGCATTGGTGCCTGTCGCCATTGCTCTGCATTTGCCTGTCTTTAACGTTGTCGTTTTGTGCTGCCTCTTGTTTGTGGTTTGTATGGCGCTGCCAAACAACAAAAACATTCAGCCATGAAAATGCATAAATTGAATATTCAATTTCACACTTTTCATGCATTTTTTTGCTTTTCCTTTTTTGCAGCAGCAGCGCATATACTTTAAAAAAATAGTGTTAATTATTTAATAAGTAATTGATCATCATGCATTATAAAAGGAAGTATATTAAAAGCTTAAAGTAACGAGAATTTAATTGAAGCATTTGGTCAGTTTTATTGAGCAGCATTATTCTGATTATGAATCCAAATTAAATGAACGCGTGATTGAACACACGAAATAATGCTGCCAACTAAATTTGAAACAATCTTATCAGAACTTTTGGTGTTGCATAAACAAAGAGACAGGTGAAAAGACAAACAATATTGAAAGATTGTGAGGTATTGATTAAAGGAAGTGGGCTGAGCGGCTGTTTATATATGTATATATGTATATGTTTAATGTATTAGCAAACGAGCAATCACAGAGAGGCAAGTAATTTGTGCAAATATTTGACAGCCTTAATTTGGAACGGCATCTTAATATTATAAGACTGTATTTCACAGGAGGAGAAATGTTATTACCATTGGATTATGGAACGATTTAAAATAAATTTACTGCAGGCAAATCATAGTAAGATTTATTCGCAATTTTAGTACATAAATTGATCAATGTTCATCATTGAATATTCTGTATTTTTCTTCAACTTGTGGCCAACGTTAGGGTGTCTACAATAATATTTGTATATTTAAGGTGAGAATTGTATACGTGCATTTGACTTACAATTTCATAAATATTAACTTGTCGTTAGAAAAATAACCATTGCTGCTGTCCATTGCTTTTGACCTGTCACCTTCCTCCCACTGCTAAACCATTTAACGCTTCAATAATTTATATTTCAATTTTCAAAATTGACTTTTTAATGCAAAACTGGCAAAATGAAATAAGTGAGATTGCTGAAGTAGAGTATGCACAGCGGGTGAATACCTACACTACAAATACCTTATATTTAGTTCAATATACACATTGATGCAGAGGACAGCTGAACGAACTAAATAGTCAGATAGATACATAATTGTTACTTATCATACTCTCATTAACAATTTGCTGTGGAGAGGGTATTCACGTTACAGGCGACTCTGCCATTGACAAATAAAAAGCATTGCCTGCTTTTATGCGCATAATTACTTTTCCTGCCTAAACTGGGAAAAAGTCGAACGGCTTGAGAGCGGTGGCTTGGGTAAGGGGGGTGAACTTATTTCATGTTGAAATTTAAAACCAATTTGTTTGAGTTTTCTTTTTGCCGAAACTGTCTGCAGCCTTTTTGTGCTAATTAAGCCGTGCAACCAAAGAGAAAAATGTATTTGAAAAGCAGTCCCGAAAAACCTTTTGGCGTTTGAAAAGTATTGTCAATGGCAAAGTTTTCATCGACCCAACTCAGGATCTTCAAAATTCCGCAATACTTAGCTTCGCATCCTGTTGCGCCTGTTTGAAGTTGCCTACTGTTTGCTCCGTTCAATTTAAGGCTAGCTTAAATGCAAATAAATCAACCGCTTAGCGCTAGCTACAAGCCCAGTCGTATAACCCAGACCTTGACCAGCTTATTAATTACTCGCGAAATTTTATTAACGGTTCTGCAGCGCATTATTAATGGACACAAAGTGGGACGCACGCATGTCGAATTAAAGTTAAAGCTGCAAAATTTAAAGTCAAATATAATTGCATAATAATATAAAAGTTAAACAATCACTGTCCCACGGACAACGGATAAACGTCCACAAATACTATACATTTGCATATATTTTTTTAAAATAGCAATTAATTATTTCAAAGTTTTAATTGTTTTTTGTTTATTTCTTTCACATTAAGTGTATTAATTACAAAAAATTCCTTTATATAGAATTATACTTTTGAATTATCCAATTGTTTTACACATTTTAATCAAATACAATGTTTCCAGCTGTTATTTTATTGTAAAAATACTTTTCACAGTTGCGCCATACAAAAAAAGAAACCAAGCACTTATAAATAATTGCACACTTGTTAATGCCACAAAAAATGTCGAGTAAAATGCGCATGAATGCATTCCGTGCACACATGAATAATCTTGTGTGCCCCATCCACAAGCAGAAGCACTTGATGATTCCTGTGTACGATTAGCACTTTGCTGATTCAATAAAAATATTTTCTTGTTATTTTTATATATTATTCGAATGATTTTCGGAGCCATCGCAAAAATGTTAAAAATGTATTCGCGTACACATGATATTGTGAATAAAGAGAGACTCCGAAATACGATTTATAAAAATATATATTTGAGTGTTTGTGAATATGTAGCATGCTGTTAAGGTAGAACGGTGCCTGCATTTCGATGGCAGTGAATCCAGGATGTGCATCCTGGATGGATTCTGACAGAAGCGACGCCATTTTGGCGCAAAGCTCTGCCGCTCGGCGACAAACACGTTTGCAGTTTCCTCGATTTGGCCATAAAACTCAAAGTTGTCCGTTGACAGTTGTCGCTTGGATGCTTGGCATGTTTTAAGTGGTCGTGTGGGGAATTTATAAATGGATTTTCGCTGACTTAAATTCCATAAGTGCAATCATGTTAAAACATAAAAATAAGCAGCCCAACAAACTGTCTTCGAACATAATTTTTAATAGATGAATTAACTTTAAAAATTTATGGAATACATGGAATACAACTGCTTTGCGTTGAATAAAATAACTGTTCATATTTAGAGTTAACACTGCTCAACAAAATTTGGAAAATTGTTTTTAAAGAAAGAATAAAAGCTTTAAATTTTTTATAGGAGTCATTAACAGGTATTCGTAGGTATATGCTTATAGGCACAAGTGTCCAATCATGTTGCTTAGCTCATTTTGAAAACCGCTCATTACAACACACGCTATTGCGATGGCAACCATTGAAGTGTCAGCCATCTTTCAGCTATTACACCTCCTAATACCCCTACTTATGTACATACCAGCACATTCGGTCGTTTGCCAACCTCAAAACCGAATCGACAACGCAATTTGAACGACACAAAGCCATCGCATGTGACCTTAACTTTCAGAGCGTTACGTTCACTAATTAAACTTAAAAACCCACAAAAGCGCATAATGCTCATTGGCGGTGACGTCTGTCGCCTTCATCTCGGTAAGGATTATGGTGTGTTCTTGGTGTCATTGTGCCCTGTAATCAATGACGTCTTGAGTTTTATATATTTAAATAAACAAAAAATAATAATTATAAAACTGTTTTTTTCAATAATAATTTATTTTTATTATTTGTAATTATTGAAATTGTTTTAATTGGATTGTTTGTTTTTTTAGTGCGTCTATTAAGTATGTAACAGGGTAACTGTATGTCGCGTTTGTACTTGGGCCCTCAATGTTGGTTCTGTTGTTGCTGTTGGGCTGCACAAACGGGCCACTTTGTGTTTGCTTTGCGACGGTTTCGACTCCGCTGTTTGTCATATCACCGCTAATAATGCCAAGCCGTTGGCTGCGGCTTAGCAACAGTGCCATGTGTGTCTATGTGTGTCTATGTGTGTGTGTGTGTGTGTGGATGGGACTGCTGTCAAATGTCAAATGCCAAAGCAGACTGCCAGCTTGAACTTAATTGCCAGACGAACATGAAAGCACGAGCACAATTTTCAATATCGGGAAAGACATCGAAATGTTATTGTGCAAATTCCAATTACACACTCATAAAGTACCACATAATATCTATATATATATGTATATATGAATGCACACATATGATATAACATCATTGCGGCGTAATTAATTCAGCTCAATTGGTGGTAATCCAAAAAGCGCTTTATAAATGCTACCAACGACTGCAATCAGCGGTAAACTCCCGACTTATGTATGGAATATTATTATTAGGGCTAAGTTGCGACAACACTTGCAAAATGCAGAAGAGCAGAAATGAGCTTTACAACTGAAGCTAGGGATGTGTCCCCTAATCGCATGCATTTGCTGAGGGCCCCGAGATCAGACTTTAGACAAGTTAATTCATTCACTCACACGAGTAGGCAATGATCTCGACCGACTTTATTTTCTGCTTGAAATATAAAAAAATAAGTATTCTGTTTATTGTGCTTGGATTATTAAGATGCCTGCGGATTATCAGGCAACTTGTTGATAGTCTGGCGACAGCCTGTGTCCCTTGGGCAATCAACTTGAAATTTATTTCTTGACCTCATTTAGCTTTTAATTTATGCCATACACGGACACAACTTAATGGCCAAGTACATGTGTATTTAATGCAGACTGACAGCCTTACACCACTTACACGTGCCCAGCCATAAAAGCCACATTTATAACTACCACAACAAAAACACAAAAGGCTACTGGCCATTGGCCGACTGGAGCCGAGTCCTGTTCATCCACGCAGCTGGTCGCAATTTTTTCAATCTTTACTAATTTATGTCAATTTGTTTATTTATGTGCCGCAGTGCAGCTCCGGCCAAAACTCCATTAGGTCGGACCGTTGGTTCTCGCTGCATGTCCCGTAATTACAATTTGTTATCGCTTTAATTTAATATCGATAGCAACGCATCGAACTTAATCGAACTGCGAGGGCAATCAATTAACTTTGTGTTTTCCCAGGATATTTTGGCCAACTTTGTTAAGAGCTTGATCAAATCCGATTTACCTAATTATATTGATTATAATTATGTTTATATTAACCATAATTTACATAGAGTATTAAGTGTGTTATATTACCTAAATCTTTATTATATTATTATTGAAATTTCACACAATATTTAATTTAAATATCCAAAGTTGAGCTCTCAATTGAATTCTTCAATTATTTAATTTAAAAAATATGCTTTCATCAAAGAATGTCTGTAATTTGAAAGACCCTTGCAAATTGTCCTAGTTAGTCAAGTTTTTATGGTAACCTGACCCCAAACAGTTGCCAGTGACAGCTCGAGGACTTCATTAGGCATTCCAGGCCTTAGAAAATTAGCTACGTTTTTGGGCAAACACCACGTTGTCCCATCTCACTTTTCTCAAAGCCAGGGTGTGAAAGTTGTTATGTAAATTTCTGGAGGGTCTTCACTAAGAGCGTGTCAAGTTCCCAAAAGTAGTTTTTGGATTTGTTTGCCGTTTGTCGCTTGCTTTTGCGCCCTTAGCTCGGCATGTGTTATAGATTTATGGCTTAGAATTGAAATGCTATGCTTAGAAGCTGCGTAAATTACTGGGAAGGATGAAGTAAGCACCAAGTTGATAAGTAAGCAGCTTAGAAAGAATTTAAACTGCCAACAATAGTTGACGTCTTGTTGCCTTGGACAATGCTACCTGATTCGTAACCAAAATCTGTAAATTAATATAAGGCATGTATGCATCTCTTTTTTTTAATTTTATAAAAAGCGTAACGAATCAATTAAAGAGTAAGTGAGAGTGAGTAAGTTAAATGCATTAAATATACATTTTACTGTAAAATTGCTAATTAGGAAATAATGTAAGTAAAAGAACTTACGTTGACCATGAAATTCTAATTATACGTCGGACAATTGTAGCAAGAGTGTCGAAGCGCGTACAAAGTCAAAACTATAAATAAAGCTACGCTAAGTGGCTTCTCGTCCATGGACACATCCAGGAGTCCACACGTGGCGCCTTACATTCTATTATTTGCTCGTCGGCTTACCTGTCAACTACCTGGCAACTGTCGAACACATGCCATTTCTTTTTTATTCAATTTGTTTGCTCCGCTAACAGCACTTTGTTGCGGGTTGTATAACTGTGTTTGCGCATTAGTGATTAATTTTGTTTTGATGCACTTTGAAAGTGGCTGCAACGCTGAGGCTGCATAGACAATAGGAAAAAGCAACTTCAAAGAAGGTACAAGGTTTTGCGTTAGCAGTAATTAATGTAATTTTTTTTTAAAGTGGTTTCGCGATGGTGAGCGATGCCGCAAATGACGAAACCGCGAGCCAATAATGTGCTCACTCAAATTGACCGCAATAAATACACTGGACTTAACCGCATCGAACAGTCCTTCCACGCATCCTGTCATTGTCATTAGCGAGCACAACCACATACGTAACTCGATAGTCGAACAATAGATGGAAATTAGCAAATGTACCTTATGCAGTACTTATCTTAGTTTAAAGCCTAAATAGGTCACATGTTATGGTGCTGCTGGTTACAATCTCTTGTGGTTTATACTTATAAAAAGTGAAAGAAAAAAAAAGCACTCAAACGAAACCAAATGTCAAAATCAGCGAGTATAACAAGTAAAAAAATTTGAAAGTATAAAAAATAATAATTGTGTAACAAAAATGTTCTATAACATGACAGCTTAAAACTTGTACAGTAAGCTAAATTTAAAAAAAAAATGCTTTGACTAGTTTAGCATATACGCAACATGCAAGCGACTATAAAAATTGTTGTGTCAATTAAAAAAGTTGACCAAACGCTGATGTGGCAGGTAAAGGATGCTGCTGGTGACAACATAAACTGAACTGACCAGGAGATAAAGTTTACAGAACAGGAAATGACTAACATACATCAAGAGAATAAAGTATGCAATCAAATTTGTTAGAGTTGTGCTGCACAGGAAATTGCAGACCGGCAACTGAATTTTTGGCTCAGTTTGCGATTTGTATTTACTTATACGTATAATACTGTTGTCCAAAACTTTGAATTTCGGCAACAGATAAATTGCTGCTTCTCGGCAGACTTAAAAAGCAAAAGAGCCATAAAACTGACCTGACTGATGGATTTTTCGTGACCCACGTGTTTTCATTTTTTTTTTTTTGAATATAAAATTAAAACAACAAAGTTTTAAGTTTATTTTTTTTTTGTTTCTTTTTTTCTGTATTTTTTGTTTATGTTGCCTGATCCCCAAACAAGAGCTAAAAAATCACTTGAATGCATAACAAAGCATAAAGCCGCGCCACGCATCAGCAAATCCGGGTAAAGTCCAAGTCCTGTACTCAGCTGGGCAATGTCAGCGCTTTGTTTTGCATAAGAAAAAAAATGGAAAAAGGACTAAAAGGGACAAGCTAATGAAACAAATGACAACGCATAAAAATTTGCATAGTACGGCATACGAAAGGATCGAAATAAAATAAAAATACTTCACAAACTCAAATCGTTTGTAAGTGAAGGACGGCTAGTTCAAATACTTTGTTGTCGTAGGTTGAAGCCATCAAAAAACCGTTCATAATTTTTTTGAAGAGAGCGAATGAATTTAATCGAAAATCAGAGAACAAGGAACAGCTTTAATTCTCAGAACAGGCAAAACAGACAAAACAGAATTATTAGCTATGCCACAAATTGTGTCAAATTTCTTCCAATGCCACCGCTAATAAACCGAAGCAGACAACACAATTGAAGGCGGCATTGTGGCCAACTCTTTTGCATAAATCACGGCTAGGATAACGCTGCCACAGGATGCTCGCCGCAACAATGCCAGAAATGTCAAATTAATTTAGCACGCTGGAAGCAACCGAAAAATGCCGCGTGCGCCTTTTGGCTTTTCAATCAAGGTAAGAACCGCTGAAGGAGCAAGACACTGAGAACAAGGACTAAATCGTAGTGAATGCTTGCCGTTGCTTGTCACGTCTTATGAATTTGCTGCGCTTGCCAGCGAGCCAGCGAGCCAGGACGACAGCACGACAGGCTCACTCACATAAAACCGACAAAAAATGAGCTGACTGGCGAGATTGTGAACGGCGTCTGCTTAGATAATGTGCCGCGAGGCTCAAACGGCTTTTGGGCCCAAAACTAATGCCAGGCAGTCGCCTTGTGGGCTGCTAAGAGGCTTGGACTTGGTCCTGGTCGTGGCTTGGTCTTGGTCTTGGTCCTGGATAACGGAAACGCAGCGACAAACACGCATAAATTACTCAATTAGTAGTCAAGATACGCAGCAAAAGGGTCGCCTAACAGAGCCAACAGACAGGAAGTGGCAAAGCCGCTGCCATTTCCCCATATTGAGTAATCAAATGTCAGGACATTAAATGCGCCTTACGGGCATACCCTCTTCTAGCAGCGCACATAAATCAAATGATGTGCGTGGCCGATTGCTCCTCAAAACTGACACATTATTAATGGAGCCGTTGAGATTTTCTAATTACAACTAAAACAGGCTGATCCCAACAGGCAGCTCCTGCTGCCAACGACAACAGCCTGCACTCATTCTTGCTGCCAGCACTTACAATCACAAAAGCCAAAGTAAACAGTGCCAGAAAATAAAGCATATTTCAGACAATGCGAATAACAGTGAAATTCCTGAAAGGCGCAGACAGGGCGCCCCAAAAAGTATGCTATACAAAAAGTAAAAATGCGTTAACCAAAGAAAAACAGTCGGAGTGTGCGTGAGTAAAGTAATTTCATTGCTGTAATAATAGCTACAAAACGAAAAGAGTATATCAGCTGCATGGTCCAACTTGCATCAAGGAGTTTACAAGTTTTTATCAAAGGAAATGCGATTAAATGAATTAAAAAAAATATATCCCTTAAACTGGGTAAAATAACAAAATGATATAATAAACTACTTGGAGCTCAATATAATATGCCCTATCTGATGCATGGAATTTGGGTTAGTGTATAAAATACTCGTTTTGTTGTTGTTTTTGTTGCTGGGCTTTCGCCTTGTTGATAATTTTGAGCATAATTTGTTTGCCTTGCACAAACAGCGGCCCACGTCGCAGTTGCTCGAGTAGCCCCACAAGCCACGCCGTTTTGGCTTCTCCTCGGCTGACCCGTTCAGTAATACGTGTCCAAATTGTGACAATGTGGCTATTTGTTTTGTTGCCTTTGCCCTTGTTGCTGTTTGTTTGCCGTAAGAAATTAGAAATTGCACGCAGTTATAATTAGAAATGCCGACGAAATGTAGTTGAAACCCAGCTTAACACACTCAGCTGATGGATATCGTTTTACTGCCCATCCAAAACTACCCTCGTCACAAATACGACTTATTACGACTTATTAACTTGATGAATTTGATTGCGAGGCATTCGACCCAAACAAAATGTAGCTACGCTTCAGCAAATAATAGAAAAGAAATTCACCAAAAGGAAAGTTGGCATTCGAATAGTTGAAGTAAATATACTCTATTTTCTTTCGTTTAAATAATACCAATGAAATTATATGAATATTGCAATCTTAATTATTTAATAAAATAAATAAAATATATTTTAATAATATTATTTTATTTATTTATTTGCCTTGTTATTTTTCGTTTCTCTATTTTAATTTTATTTGTAGATTTTTTTGTTAGACAAGCTGTTCAAAAATAAGTGGCAAGCTCGAAAAATTAAAGGTAACTTTACGTGGGCATGGCCTAATCACAATTTAATAAATAATTAATAATTTGCTTGTTCAACTGGTATATAATTGAAAAAGTCGTGTGTAGACATAGGTGTGCCAACAACTCAAATCAAGGTCAATCTTTTTCTTCATTACTCACAATGCAGCAGCAAGGGAAGCGGCGAAAGGCGGCGACCCAAGCGGACACACCCAAAAGCTGACTACCAATCCCATTCCAACGGAGTGACAAAGGTGCCAGCTGTCAAGTCACAGCTATAGCTGCAACATGGGCAAACACAGAAGCCCGCCCCGAGTTATTTTATGCCTTGAGGCGAAATGCGTCGCACAACGGTACGTATGATTGATGTTGTTCGATGCGCGACTGACAGTGTCATTATATAAAAGTGTGTGTGTTTCTAAGGGCGCGCATGTGTGTCTGCTTGGCATTTGCAGCATGCACATGATGGTCGACAACTACAACGATAACAAGAAGAGCAAAGGTTAAACAGCTGATTGGCTGCGACTGAACACCCGATGATAAAGTAAGGAAAGCGAAGAAGCAAAGAACCATAGCGCAAAACAAAATAAACTAAAAGGCAGCAGCAGTTGTTGTAACGCTGCGCTTTTCTGTGGGCTCCAAACGTCCGAGTTCCGACACTAGACATGGCGCTGACTTTGACAGCAAAAATGCTGAAAGGTCCAATAGGGGATGTCCGGTGCAGCGCTAAGGGCAACAGCGCTGCCAACTTGATTGCGAGTGAACACAAGCACTTCAATACTCTTTTGTTGCCTATAATTAAAAATGAAAAACAATGCAAATGCTAAATAATAATAAGATCATTAATAGAGTATTTTAGAAAAATACTAAAACAAACGTCTAAAAATAAATTTAACATTTAAAGATAAAACTAAAAAAGCGCTAGCTTTAATAAAGAGTAAAATGAAGTTTTTTTTTAATATAGTGTTACACATTACCCATTACACGTAGAATACCCCTTGCGAGGTACTTTGTTAATGCATATTAAATAAAAGGGAGTCAAAGCAGTAAAGTCCACTTTTTTTATCGCCCGGGACTTTTTGCTTGTCACTTTGCATGCTTTTCACGCTGATGTGGCTGATGAATTAAATAATCAAGAATTAATAATGTTTGGGACGTTGGGAAATTAACTTTTGTAAATGCTTTAACTCTCAACACACAGCAGCAGTACGTGGATGCAGGCCAGCGACTCTTTAATCATTGGCAATTGCGATAATTGTTGAAGCGTGCTGGCGGGACACAGGAGCTCCATTACGCGTATAAATAATAAAAACGAAGAGTTTTAATTAATGTATTATTTATTTCAACCAGTTTTTCCCATTGTAGCTGCTGGTTTCAGAGTGCGATTCCGTTAGGCTTTTCCTTTAGCTTGCATTTTGTGCTTCATTACATGTATAAAATGGCGTAAATTATTGTACAGAGCCATTGAATAGGAAAATGCAGGAAATGAAGGAAGTGGCGGCATTTGCCTGAGGTATATCAACCGATGCGCGTGCCCGAGCCGATCCATGTACACTTATTGCAGACAATTTTTATAAAATACATTTGGGTGAAACATCAGAAATGTAGCGAAAAAACGTGTGCAATGCGATGGAATGAAATGGGCAGCAAAGTGCAGCAGGGCGGGCGGAGAGGCTGATGAAAACTGCCAGCGGCAGTTGAAAGAACAACAAGAAGTTTGACAACACTCAAAAAAAGCTAGCAGGCATGCATTTTTTATTATATATATATATAATTTAAAATTTAATACAGTATTGTTGCATCGTTTTTTATATATTTTGTTCTTTTAACAGGCAGTTATAATTATTACATTAAGATAAAATATTTTACTAAGCCTATAAAAGCAAAATTATATAAACGTAACTGTTAAGTATCTATAGTTGACAATGATAGGAAAATTATAATATAATTTTCTCTGACATTTTATTTTTTTAGCTGCCACACCAAAAATTAAATTCAGCTATTTTCTATTAGGCAAAACGGATTTAAAAGTAATTAAAATTAGTTTTGATTACTCTGTGTACTGGATAACCGAAGTTCCCCACTAGTCCCTCTCATGTGTGAATAATAATGTTATCTTTTTGTTGATGTTACAACCCAATGGCTATTTGGGTGTGCTCATCAAATAACAAGCTAATGCTTTTCATTGATGCCAAAGTTAGATAATAAATGAAACGAGTAAAAAGCGATGCAAGTTAAACGGTCATTATAATTAACTGGCACATTTAAAATTAGAGCCAACTATAGATTTGGCAAACGTTGCATGAAAAATAAAATTATTGGCCATTGGCATTGATTGGCATTTATTTCGATGCGGTTCGCCTCAGTGCAAATGCATTCTGTGTGGCATTGGAAGCGTGTCACAGAAATAAGTTAAAATTGGTCGAAGGTCAATAGCAGCACACACATACATAGATATAAAAGTTTGTTGGATACAGGATACAGCTGGATGCAGTTTGCCTGATTTATTTAAATCTATTTGCAGCTATTGAACAGCTGCGACTACTGCGAACACATTCAATAATCATAATGAACAATTCATGAATACTATTTCAGAGACACAACCTGCAGCATAGATGCACAAAATTATCCGATTCGAAGTACTGAGGATGTGCTTTTTGCGCTTCCTATTTTCTGAATTACCATCTTTTAGAGTCGTGTCAATCAACTGAATGCTGTTCAAGGTAAGGACAAGCGAAGGCACAACGAGAAGCCAATGGTCGGACAACAAGTTCGCTGGAAACCCTTAGGACTGGTCACCACTTATCAAAGGATTTCAAGCATTTCATTTCGCATTTCTTGAGTAAATGCTGCGCTTGCCACAAAGCACAAAGTGGCGTCTAGAAAGTCGCCTTTATGGCCCTTGGCGAGCAGCTTGTAAGCTGTCTGTTGCCCACGTAATTGGCAGCGGATCAAAAAGGCTCATTTCAAGCTCTTAGCACGTGAAATGGCAAAAGGAGGCGTACGGCAGATGGCAGGCAAGTTGCGAGAGTAAATTGTTGGCACATCAGACAGAGACACTCGTAAACACCCTTGAAGATCCTGCTGCCTGAGAAGATTTCAGCAGTAAACAAACCGTTTTGCACAAAGTTCTTTTGAGAAGTCTGTTTAATAAAAAATATTTGTACGCTGAATTACTATGGCCTGCCATAATCTTTATTGACACTAAAAGTTTGCTTATACGATTCAAAATAAATAAGGCATTAGCGTGACTGCAAGCTCTTATTCAGCTCAATGCATAAATATACAAGTGGTCTTAGTAGAATATTCCAGTACCATACAGCCAGCTATAGCCAAGGTCAGAGAATAAGAAATAACTACATATATTCTTGAATAATAAGCAGTTAATCTGTATAGCTATTTCGAGGTATTTACCCTTTCTATTCTCAGCATATTTGGAAAAACCTTGCGAATTGTAAGAAGTCAAAATTTCGAAATAACTTAAAATTTAACATTCGTTTAGCTTTTCTGTTATCGACGAATTTAAAACAATATATTTATTTAAATAATTAGTTAAGGAAAATGTTAATTTTAAATGCAGTATGCAATATTTTTGATCAATCTGCAGAAGCTTATATAAGTTAATACCAATATGTATGGATTCACGCAACAGGTTTGAGATATTCGATGAAAAACATAGAATGTTGGCAAATACTGGAGTCAAAAAATTGGCGCATGCGCCAATTCAAAAAGAGCTCAAAATACGTTTTGGGGATTAAATGAGTGAGTTGGTTTGTTTTTTTTTTTTGTTTTTTGGTTTGAATGCTGCAATGCGGGTAGCTTGGAGAAATAGAAAGACAAAGGACTATGTGACTTTTGATGCTTAGAGCAATGACCGTTGAGTAAGCATTTACAAAAGCCGTATATGTTTTTTCCGACCCATTAAAATGCAAACTGAAACCATAACTTGGCCGCAAAGTCTGCTGCAGCAGTTGGTCAACTGCAAAATGCTGCCAAACTGGTCTGTGTGTGTGTGTGTGTGTGTGTGTGCAGGGAGAGAACAAGAGTATCATTTGATTTCCGCAACAAATTAAATTAAATGTTGCTTGTAATATGATTGCAATTGAGGCAACAGCAGCAGCAGCAGCAGCACAGCAGCAGCAACGGAAGCAGCCGCCAAGTGGACAGCAAACTGCAGGAAGCCAGCAATAAAGGCATTCCGACGTTACGAAAAGGAAAACAAGAAGAAGCAGCGGCTAAAATACCATCAGGAACATCAGGAACAGGAAGCATTTGGCAGCGCACCACTCCATTGGGGGCACTGGTTGCCACTGGAACGCCAAGAACCATTTAAGTGCGTCCATGTGACGACTTCTATGACTTGGTCGACACTGTTTTTATTGTAAGTGCTTCGCTTTAACATTTCATTGAATGTTCTCTGGTTATTGTTGCTAATGTTATTGTTGTTGCTGCTGGTCTTGTTGTTGTTGTTGTCGTTGTTGTTGTTGCATGCATTGTTTTGTCGCTGTTTGCTTTCAACTTGTCGCTTTGTCGCCAGCGTTGCTTATCACACCAGAGTCAAGCGGCTTTGGCAATGGCCATGGCGTCGCAGACGTCTCAAGAGCTACCAGGGATAATATAAAAGGTGTGTATGTATGTCTATGTATGTATGTATGTATGTATTTGGCTTATGCTGTTCAGAGATGCGCGTGTGATTTCATGCATACCGCAATAGTCTATATATATAAAGAGCAATCAAAATATTTAAGTAAATATAAATAAGTAAGTAATAATGTTAATTGTCTAGCAAGGCATTTGTACCCCTCTATGTGATTCTCATGAATTCAAGTGATGCCTGCCGTCTTTTGGTGTTTTAAGTGAGTTGTGTGTGTGTTCTTTAAAAGTTATATTTGAAAAGTTTTGTTTTTTTTATGGGTAAGTGGCACTCACTCACTCGGTTTCACTTGTTTTCAATTGTGCTCTCTGTTTTTCTTAACTCTTTCTTTTCGGTCTCTTACACCTTTAGGCCCTTTCTATCTCTCTCATACTCTTTCGATCTTTTACTCCAAATTGCTCTCCATTTCCTCGCTCTCTCTTTCTAATACTCTTTCTCTCTCTCTCTCTCTCTCTCTCTCTTTCTTTCTCTCTCTCTCTATCTCGCTCTCTCATTCTCTCATTATCTATACCGTTTTAGCTGTTATTACACTGTCAACAGAGGACTCTGTACTCCTTAAATATTCATACACATTGCCATTAGGATGATTTAGGACTTAAAGGGAATTTATCATAAAATCTACCCAGCATCAGCAATGAGTCGTGACAATGTTTAACGTCACGTGGCTGTCGCTGGTCTGCGTTTTTCCTGTTCTGTGGCGCATACAGAATTGTGAAAATCCTAAGCTTGGCTACACGTTCGGCTGGAGAGTGTGCGGCATGGGTCTTCCTCAAGCATTCCTTCCTGCTCGTACACTAATTGCCGCACAAATTACTTTTAACCAAGTGGCTTTTGCTCATTGTGTACTGAAATTGCTTATATTGTGATTATTGTCGTTGTGGCAGCTTGAAGTAAGGCTACAAAACACTCAGCAAAAATGAAATGAAACAGATTTTAACGACAAAAGACGCACAAAAAAAATATAAATAAATATATAGATTTCTTTTACCTTTAAAATATGTGTTTAGCTTTTAGTTAAAGGTCACTTGGAAGTTTCCTTTTATCTTTTTATGTTTCAAGTGCAAAGTGCTTAGGCTCTGGTCCATAGCTTGCTACAGTTTGTGGCATAAGACATTCAGCATATAAATTGCACCATTGGGCACAAGGTGAGCAGCAACTGGGAAGCAGCGTTAGAGGCATCAACGTGGGTTAGGTGCTCAGCTGATGGCTGCACTTAAGACAACGCTTACGGTTACTTTTACGAGTTTCGTTCTTCGTTGTGTGGTTTTTTGTAACAAGCTATAAAAATGCGTATTGCAATGCAACACGCCCAACAACAGAGGAACCGACACTTCGAAAACAAACTAAGTAAAATCAGCAACAAATATTACGGTCTGAAGCATTCAACTGAAAGTTTTTACCATTTATTAAATCAAATTCAAAACCAAAAGTTCCTTTGAAGTGGCTTCTAACAGACAAAGGGTACAAATAACAATAACGCACTTAAAATTATTACGCAGGACTAAAAAGAAAATCGAAAGAAAATCGCGCACTTTTACAAACCATAAAAAATGTTGCGCATAAAATTCGCATAAAATCCGTTGGGTCAAACAGCAGCAACAGAAATTGGAAGTCGCGACAAGAAGCAGCACGTATATGTGCAAAAAGCAATAACCAGTATTGTTCTGAAAGGGCGCGAGTACAAGCAGCAACAACAATGGATGCTGTTAATAATGTTGCTTTCCGATTCGGAATGACCATCAATGAGGCAATATAATGCAAGTTGAACACACGAAATTCAGCGAAAAAAGATATTAAAAACGAGTATAAACGCTTTAGTTTAAAGAGCACGAATTCAAAGATGCCCTGTACTGTTCAATACTGTTATCCTTGATCTTTTTCTTTACTATATTATGTACAATAATCAAATGTTGATGATGTTAAAATTGTGCTTACAAATTTACCGAGAATAGATCCAAACTGATGTCGCTCCTATAGAAAGTATCGAAAGTATATATCGCAAATCAAATATCTATATTTTTATATCAAGGGTATTTTTTGACAAATACAGCTAGGCAAATGGACATGCACATAGGCCATAGGCCATATATATATATATATATCTTTTTTAAATGGAAGCAATATACAATTTAACAATATTTCATATTAATTACAGTTTCAGAGTGCAACCCAAATTTATTTATTATTTATTTTTTCCTTTTTTATATTGTATTGTATTGTCTATTATATGCTTGGCTTGTCAGATACGCGCCCAGGGGCAGTGCATCCGTATGGCGGCGCACCGTGTTGGACCGCTAGCTGCCTCTGATGCAAGTTGTTGTTGTTGCCGGTTGCTGTCAGTCAAACAGTCACTGGGTGATCCCATGGCGTGCACAAAATTCCGGCTGTACCAAACGGAAATTGCATTTACACGCTCGCATGTTCCTAGCAACGACATGCCCACGACTCCTTTCGGCCAGGGTGTTTTATTTTTATATTCCTCCTTTTTTTTGTTAATTACAATGCCAAAGGCGTAAACAAAAGCCACACCCAGGCAACGGCATACACACGCACACACACACACACACACACACACAAGAAGACTAATATAACCAGTCACATACTCAACTTGATACCGGCCTTATTGAACCTGCCAACATGGCCGCTAGCGTTGATAGCACTAATCACCTGATAAGCAAACGTGCCCAGCTCATAAATGTGAGGGCAATGTAAACATGAACGTGGTCAAAGCTGATTGAAATATCTTCAAGTTGACTGTCTTTGGAACTTCTCACAGAGATGCGCAGGAAATCACAGGTAAGTAAATAAATAAAAAATATAACACAATATAATATAATATAATATACACGCAATTAATTACTACACTTATCCATTCAGATATAATTAAATTTATAAGCACCAAAAATTCTTGTTCTATATTCATAAAGAAAAACAAATAATATATTTTACTTGTCATTTTAATTAATGCTCCCACTGAATACTTACTTAGAAAGCATAAAGAAATGCATAATTATCATATTTTAATTTAATTTTTATTATAACGATATTTTAAATTATTTAAATGCTTTTTACTTGATGGTGATTTCTGTTACACTCTTAGATATTACACAACTTTCACTGAGTCTGTGTTGGCTCCTGCTCCTGCCACGCCCTCAGTTGGCCCTGTGCCAAACCGACAAGTTATACAAACTGGGGAGCAAACAACAAAAAACTGACACATTATTAAACTAAACTATAAAATCTTGTTAGTGCAAAATTTCTATTTTCAAACTGTGAACAAACAGAAAAACCACCCAAACGGCAAAGACAAAACCCACATATGGACAAGATTAATCGACGAGCTTTCCCAGAATGGAATTTGGGCGTTTCGCATGGAAATAATTTGCGGGCAACAGAACCAGTAAACAAACAGCCCAACTGTGAGCAAGAGTTGGAGTTGTAGATAGAGAGAAAGTTGCTCAAAAGTTTTCTCAAATCTGACACACTAGTCGGAGTTCGGGCCAGCAATTGGGTCGGACCATAAGGAAAAACTTATGGCATACATCAAAGCGCCAACGAGCCGTAGGCGGCGTCACCGATGACAGATAAAGCGAGCAGCTGTCGGTTTGTTTGATGGCCAAAGTTGTGAGGAAACTTCAATTACTTTTTCACCTGCCAACGTTAAAAACAGCTGTAACAACAGTTGCCACAAAAATGAATTTTTGTCTGCCATGCTGCAAATATACCCGACACTCAAGCAAAGAGCCTTAAACAAGTGATCACACTTAAGCAGGTCCAGGCTGTAAGATATTGAAACCTCGTCTGTAGGAAACATAAAAGTTTCGTATTTTATCGTCATGTATAACTCACAGAAAACACTAAGAACTTCGATCAAGTAAAAGCGTTGTCAACATTTGTTTAAGACGAAAATTGCTTAACTTGAAAACGAATTTCCTATTTTATTTATTTTATACTATACGACTTCTATATTGTTTCAAATCGGTTTTAGATAGAAATTTTTAATTAATTATATTTAAATTGAATCACTTTTAATTGCTTGACTGTTTACAAACGTAAGCCACAAATGTACAAGCAGATTCGAAAACAAGTCTAAAACAGAGTAAATCCTGCAAAAGGGTATCCAATTTTCAGAGTTCCTGCTCGTGATAAAGGCAAACTACCTGAAGGGTAAATTGCAGCGCCAACATGGCTCTGCTATGGAGGTTCTCGAACTGTTTGGTAAATTAAGGCTAACAATCAATAACCAAAGGACCCAAGCGACGTGAAAACGTAGCTGTTGGCTTGGCTACAGGACCAAGGACGATGCCAGCAAAAGGAAATTGAATTGCATTTCAAATGCATTCAACGCTTAGCTTGGCGCTTACATGGCGCTTAAAGGTGCTGGGACGTGTATTTGGGCTAATACCTCTGTTTGGGTTTATATCAGCTTAAAGAGAATTTGTAAGCGATAAGTCTTTGCCAAGAAATTTCAAACGAATCAGGACTGCAATATGCTTGTAACAGTGAAGAAGGAACGATACAACCCAACATAGCTGTTGAGCTTCACAAACATTAAAGCTGGCCTGAATATACCAAAAATAAGTTTAATAGACCGGACAGACAGAATATAATAAACGTCTATTGGACTAACATAAAATTATAATATGCGTTAAACCAACCACTAAGTCATCATACTCGCATTTTACTTCAGCCAAAACAATAACAAATAAAATCAATTTTATCTTTATTACAGTGCAAGACGTTTAGGAGCTAATGTAAGCCGAACTGCCGCAGGGATAATATCCAACAAAGTTAACGCCAGTAACCGCACGGGGATCAGAGGGGCTGATTGTAGGTTAAAATGCACATTGTAATCCAACCAAAAGGATGGTAAAACTTTGAGCATCGGCTGCGTCAATATTATGCCAGTGTAGTGCATAAATTTCTTAATATATATATAAGCTTTTTTCACTTTTGGTATTTATAAGCTAGCCATTGCTGCTTATGATTGAAGGAAGTTTGCGGAAACTGAGTTAACGTGCGTGACACGAACACATTTTATAATTTATTTATTTACAGTAAATATCTGAATTGTAAGTGTAGTTTTGTACCTAAAACATAAGAAATATTTAACAACTTTTTATAATTTAATTTTAATTTAATTGTAGGATATAGCTATATATTTAGTCATACCCTTGCAACTTTACTTTTTAATGAGCACAAGCCATATTATATTAAAAATTAAATATTTGGGCTCTGCTTTGTCATAGTAAGGAGATTACACGAGCCCATCTCTAGCCGGAAGTAAAAGGATTCTAGCTGAAGCTGCAACCGCAAAAGGCGCCACGTTGCAACGTTGGTGCATATTAAAAACGCTGCAGGCGCACTTTGCCGCAACCATAAGGCGACTTGATGCGATAATCGCCAGCTATTCTATGTAAATTGGTTTTTGTTTGTTGGCTTTGTGTACCGCAGCGTGGTACTAGCATAATACGGAACCAATAAGGTGACTTTAAGAAAAGATTTGGCCACGGCAAGATTAAATCGCAGCTGGGCTCCAGCCACGCAAAATTATGCACATGATTGCGTTAATCAAGTTAAATTAGATACTGTCAGCAGGGGAGCAGTTGAAGCATTTCATTTGTGATTTGTGTCGGGAATCTATCCATGGAAGTCTTGTTTTTCTCTTCTTTTTTTGTGGAGCTAATTGAAGTGTAAATAAACTAAAACAACATAGCACACTTAATACCCTTTACTTAATATTAATTTTAAAGTATATATACACAGCTATTAACTTCACTGAGAGAAACATATATGCCCATATGAAGCATTTTTTCATTGAGTATGTATTTATAACAATGTTGATAGAATATCTAATTTATAGGATTATACCAATTTACCGAACCAAAGAGCACATGAAAAGCATATAGTCATTGATTGAATAGCCATGTGGCAAACAGCTCTCTGAGCGCTCATTAATGTAATGTGGTTGGCTTTTAAACTCTCATGTCTCTTGTCTTTTATGAATTCGGACAGACAGACTGTCGCGCAACTGAGCCTGAAAATTGAAAATACAATAAAAAAAATGGTAACAAATCAAACGAATGCCAATAAAAATGCGTCAAATCTGAAGCCAGAAGGAAGCCAGAAGGCAATCGAATTATACGCGAAGCTGCTTGTTTTTGGCAGTTAAGATATTTGACGAAGCTTCCGGTAACCGAGCGGAAACAGAAGACTGACAGTCAACCAGCTAATAGCTTACTCTTGTTGAAGCCTAATGAAGTTAACTTTGCTGCCTCGTGTGTGCAACCGTGCCAAGCAACACAAGAGGGAGAAGATGCCAACCTCTGATTCCACCTGAGTTGCTTGCTGGCATCAAAGAGCACTTGTACAAGTGCAAGTACTAGTGAAGAAGAGCAAAGTAGCTTGATAGCAAGCACATTCGACGGTCGCATTCCTTTAGTTCTAAATCGTAATATAGCCAAAGCGAAGGAGTGCTGGAAAATGTTTGAAAAAAAACTGTGAAGAGTATAGCCCCCAAATTTGGTAACATGCTCGCTTCTGTGTTATTATTTAAAATGTAGGGTGTAGCTGTAAACTATCAACACATAGATTTTTTGAAAACACTGCAATGGCCATCAGCCTAGACAAATATTAGAATGCATACATACCTCAAACCTTAAACAACTCGTCTATCGAGGACCAAATTATAAAAATCCACCTACCGTTGCAAATACAACCGCGAATCTTAAAAACGTAACATATATTACCGATAAGAAATATCAAAACAAAACATCGATAACAAAGTGTCACGAACTGGTTCAGTACATGCGAACCAATCGAAGTGAATGCCAATTCTACTTCAGAGCGTTGCTTTTTTTGCAGAAAAGAAAAATGCTAGTTGAAAATTACTTAAATATGCAAGTACTGTGATTTGTTACGATATGTAACCTTGTTGAAATAGAGGAAAAAGAAAGCCAAACACAAAAATGAGTGGAATTCACAATAAAACGACTTCTGCAGGTACGTTTATCAATTTCATAGCATTACAAACATTTTCGTTTAACTTCTATTGGGATACGTTCAGCCGGATATGGCGGCCAGACGCCCACAACGATTCACATACCCAGCATTGAGGAGAAGAATAAGCAGATGCAGCAGGAGACGATGATGGAGAAGCTGCGCGCCAAGTACCGGAACAAGCCGAAGAGCTACGAGGAAATCAAGAAGTCGGTGCGCATGTAC
>SCDS01001128.1:17331-62223 GCA_004149465.1 Drosophila nigromelanica | reverse complement strand
TCATAATTAGTATAAAAATCAACATTAAACCCGATTCTGAGGGGGTCAAATTTTTTGTCAAAAATCATGCCAAAATTGGCAAAAATTTTGACAAGTAAATCTCTCGAATCCATAGCTCCCATATTTCAAACTCCCATAACTTTGTCAAAACTGAACCGATTTTCATGTTTGAAGGCATTTTTGTCATGTTTTATCATCTAGATTAGTTCAGCATTTAAAATATTTGCTTTTTTGAAAATAAATTTTTTTTCATTTTTTTGTGAAAATATCATGTACTCCCCCCTTATTTATTTTCGAAATTTTTTTTTTTTCAAAATTTAGAATTGCGGATTTATATTTTTTATCGACTGTGGGTGTCATAATTAGTGTAAAAAACTACATCAAAAGCGATTTTGAGGGTGTCAAATTTTTGGTCAAAAATCATGTCAAAATTGACAAAAATTTGGACATGTAAAGTTCTTGAATCCATAGCTCCCATATTTCAAACTCCCATAACTTTGTCAAAACTGGGTCGATTTTTATATTTGATGGCATTTTGGTCATAATTTGGCCTCTCGATTATTTCCATAAAAATTGAAAGCTCTGACCTTTTCAGAAAATATATTCACTTACAACTTCATCATAGAGTGAGAGAGAGTTGTAATAATCCGAAGTGGTGTTGCTGCTAGGCTTGAATGTCGACTTACTCATAAGTATGTGTGCATTTATATAGTACTATTTGAAGGTACAGTTTCAGTTTACATAGCTTTCATATGCAAATTAACGAAAAGCCAACACAAACATTCATAATTCGCACGGTGGTTGGATCGTATGCCTTATATGGTACTTAAGTATGCAGAAATCAACTGTGAAAGAGACGCCTGAAATCCAAACAATGCCGAGCACTTTGCACAACTGCAACAGCACCGGAAATCTTACATATACATAACAACACAAAAAAAAGAGTGTATGTGTGTGTGTGTGTGTGTGTGTGTGTCATGTTTAACGACAAAACGTTCGTCATTGCAACAGTTGCAGCTAATGGAGATTGGAATTACCGCAGCGCGGTAACGCTTCAGTTTAACTATTTGCCATAAAGTCGCCGAGTCGCAGCTGTGTGTGGGGAGTCTCGCATTTGGTCGAGGCCCATTTGCAGCTCCACCACGAGCCAATGCCGGCGGCAAGTGTCGCTGTTGGGGCCGCGGTGGCAGTTGCAACTGCAACTGCAACTGTTAACTGTTAACCGGCAACTGTCAGCGATGACAAACAATCGCAGTTCACAATCGGAGGCGTCGACTAGCTCCATGTGGAGCCTAACGGCACTTATCAATTTGTATGGTGAAACGTCATTTGTCATAGCCACGGAAGTGCACAAATGACGAGGGGTTGGGAGGCGGAGTAGCAAAGGTAGCAAAGGGCGCTTCATTAGAGACGCTACGAAGATTGGGAGACTGGCAACTGGCAACTGGCCGTCGTAATGTTAATAACCATAAAAAAAAGCAGCATACACAACATTCTCTCTCACACTCTGCACTTGAATAACGCAAATCTGCGCTGAGAATCCGAATCCGGTGTAGTTAGTTGTATGTATCTTGTATCTTGTGGCTTGTAGCTTGTGGCATGCCAGAAAAGTTTTGTCTGCGCAGCTGAACATGATTATGATGATTATGATGGTGATGATGGAGATGATGAGGAGGATGAGAATGACGATGACGATGACGATGCCGACGAGGCTGGCGCTGATCAACGTTCGCTGCCAGGTAGACAGAGGAAGAGGCGGCAATGACGACAGACGGCAAGACAGACAGATAGGAAGGTAGGTAGATTGGTAGCTGCTTGCATACACTCAGAGAAAACAGACAAACATTCCTATATGCAGTAGAATTTCAAAATTGTTATAAAATAAATTTTATTAAGTAAGAAAGGCTATTCCAAAATTATATATCCAAAATTGGGCATTAATAGTTTTTCAAATCCAAATGGAAAATACCAAAAAAAAAAAATATATAAATTAAGTACAAAATAATTATTACATTAATTTTCAAACTTTTCGCAAATAATTAAAAAATCTTCAAGCTAAGAAGTTAAAATTTCTGTCGACAAGAAAATTATACTGAAATAAAAAATTCCTTCTAAAAATAACGACTAACGACCTTGGCTGCCTTTTGACAATATTTGTACTTGATTTGTGTGCTTAGTTTTTATTTCGCTCAGTGTACATGTATGCGTATCCGTATCTGTATTTGTATCTGTAAATGTATCTGCAGCAGTATCTGTATTTGCACTCAATGGCATTTTGTGGTCAACGGTCTCACATTCTGTTGAATTATGCATGTCTAAAGCGGAGTCCTCTCTCTAAGTGCTGCCAGCGCACTTAGAAGCCTGCCCAGCATTCCCCACAGATGGATTGCAAGAACGCGAACTCGCCACAAAAGGCAGCAACTAACTGCAGTTGAACTTGAAGCGTCAACAGCTTTTGGGCCCATACATGGAGCTCGGCTTGCCTTGGCCGGCACTTGCAGCTGATTATGTTTCCGACTGCTTTTCACTCTTCTCATATTTGCTGGAATTGCTATGCTTATGGGCATCAAATTCCAGCGATTTGTGTCCAAAATGCATTTGCATGTGACACACTTTCCGCTTGGCATTGTTTTTCCTATTGTTTTCCGATCCGCTCGCCGCTGCATATCAAATTACGCAAACCCAAAGGGGACTGCGGTCGGACGGAAATCGGCAACCACTTTGCCTATGGCTTAAAGGGAAGCTACCAAAAGAGCATTTTGTGGTTTCGGTTTCGGTTTGGGTTTGCGCATTACGCAGTATTTGTTTCAACTTTTGCTACTCACATTTTGAGCAAACCAGTTGTCAGCCCGCAGATTGTTTTTTGTTGAGATCGTCTTTTTGTTATTTTTTTTTCTGCACAAAATTCACACAAAAAGCATTGACACTTGTGCGTCTTTATAATAAACGTTGCCTGTTTTTTTATTTGAGTGTTGTTGTTGTTGCCGTTGGTGTCGGCGTTGTATTTGTGGCATGGAAAAGGCAACAGTGCGCATCGACGGCGGCGTCAGCGAGGGCGGTCTATTCGGTCACTGGCTCTTGTTTTTGTTTTCTATTTCATCTATTTTATTTTTTTTTTTTTACTATTTTTTATGGATCTTTTTTTGGTTATTAACAACGCAATTAACTTGGCTTCAAGTTGGGCAACTCCCACGCAACCGAGCACTTGCACAACACCGCGCGTTGATTAGCTGATTATGTTATTCTTTAATCTAAGAGCGCACAGTGAGCATTTATATCGTGGAGCTTCCCACGGCAAGCGAAGCAACTCGATTCGAACCGTAGCGAACGCTTTGAGATCTTGTTTAATACTGAAGTTTTCGAAGTTGGGAGCGAGCGCCAACGCTGCCTGAATGTGGGAATGGGAATGGAACGGTACAGTGGGCCGCGATGTGATGGCAACTGAATCAAATATGTATTTATATATTTGTTTGAGAACTGCATGCCACCAAAAGCTCAATTTTTGTTCATATATGCAAGTTTTATTAATAAATTTGTTCTCAGTCTAATGGTGTATCTGCAACTTTAACTACTTTTAATTATTTTCAATATATAACCAGTGTATATATGGTTTGTTTATTTATAGAGTTTTTGGAACTACCTCTCAAGGCAAAATTGAAAATTGTTTTTAATTGGAAACTAGCTGTAATGACATTATATATTCCTATCATAATAACTTTTTATTTCATATATTATATTATAATATTTCTTTATGAGCATTTCCAATAATGTGAAATATAGAAACTCTTAGTTTATTGTTAATATGTTTTTATATCAATTTCAGCTACCTAGCTTTACACAAGTTTCTTCCGCTTTTATAGACAATTATAATATAATTTATTCCACACATTATTCTGTCTCTTTTTTTTTATCGATTTTGCGTCAGTGTGCGCATGCCATGTTTCAATTCCAAAACGTTTCGGCCACAGCAACAAACAAAGCGCTAAGAATGTTTTGCATTGGAGTTGTCGTTGTTGTTGTTGTTGTTGTTGTATTGGAGCTTTGTGTGTGGCTTTGCCGTTAGAATAGAAAGCTTTCTAGCATAACTGATAGGCAAATGCGCACAAAATTAAGTCAAAAAGATCACAATAAACTGGCAGCTGCAATTGGCAACAACAACAAGTGACGCGGCACTTTAGCCGGGCCAATTGTGAATGCCGTGAATGCTGTGACTCATGGCTCATAAGACCCATAAGTGGGTACTCGTATTGCTGGTCCAAGGTTACAAGCCACAAGTGTGGGCCGCATGTGTTTGCTTTGCATATGAATTATGGCTGATCAAACGATTTACAGATTTAAAGATTGTCCGCAGCTGTGGGCAGCTGCTTTGAACGGTTTCTTGTACAATTTATGGGGACATTCACCAATACACTATGAAAGGCAATCCCCAGGCGCATGCGTATGGCCACGACTTGCTTACAACAACTACAACAACAACAACAATAATAACAACAACAGGCATAGTTCAGGCCGTGGAGGCCAGCGGCATTTTGCAGTTATTTTTCGCTGGTTTTCCTAGCTGCGGCAGGTCGAAACAGGTTCACATGGGCAGACAATTGATTTTTCCTTGCCAATGCAATAAAAATGCGACAGCGCCAAGCCGCAGCCACAACAAACTTTTTAACTTTGGCTGGAACAAGAAACGGCTTTTCGTTATTGTTGTTGTTGTTGTTGTTGTTGTTGCTGACGTTGTCGTGCCGTTGCCGGTTGTTGTTGCTGTTGTTGTTGCTGTTGCTGTTGTCGTTGCCATGACAAAAGAATGCGGCACTCGCCATCAAGTCTCAGTCCAAAGTCAAAATGTTATCTTAACTACGGCCACGATTTGGCCAGGCCAGGCCAGGCCAGACCAGACCCGGCCAGACCCCGGCCAGGCGCAAGCACAGGCTTTGGCAAATGCCAAGTGCCGTTGCCTCTTTGGCTTTGGCTTTGGCGCTGCTTTTTGCCGAGAACCGCCGCCGCAGCTCCCCGTTTGGAGCCCTACGAGCCACGTTCCGTGGTAGCAGGCGCTTAAACATTGCAATTGAGAGCCCCAATTGGCAACGGCAATGGGAACGACCTTTTGGCCAACACAGCAATAAAAATAAATGGTAACAACAACAGCAACAACAAATGAAAAATAACAGCAACAAAACTTTTAAGTTTCAACCTGTCCCAATGCTGTCTGTCTAATTTTGGGCTAATTTCAATTTCCAATCCACAGCGTGGATGTGGCCAAGACGTGCAATTCCTAATCTCTGAGCTGGCAAAGCTAACAAACAGCAAACGTTAACACTAGCAATGCCTGCGATTCAAAGAGATACAGGGTATATAAGAAAATAGCGTGGATACTTAATACGAAAAATCTGAGAGAATTCTTTTAAGCAAGCTGAAGATTTTTGAAACACATCACTTTCTGTGAAGTAAATATTCATATATAAAAACTTTTTAAAGTGGAGTGGGGCTTAATACTTAAGTTATTGTTATATTTAAAATATATTTTAAAAGAAAACTTTTAGATTTTAATTCGATTTCAATATGCCAATATAAATCCTACGAATACCAAATTTTCCTTACATTTTTAAACTTCAGAAACAGATTTTTCATAAAAGCTAATTTTGCTTTTGAAATTCCAATCCTTATTTTAATTTGCTAAAATATTAAAAGTATCTTTTGAGATATGTCAATAGAAAACCTATAACCTATAGGAATTTGTAGATACTTTTTAGTTATACCAAAATCAACTTTTAAGATGGATTCTGATGTGCCAATTGATTTTTTTTTTTATAAATATCAATCCACTTTTATTCTCTGAATTTGTATTCGAAATTCGAAAATAGAATTTCTGAATAATTGATTGTCCAAAATATTATAAAACCTTACTCCACTTAAATGTTTTATGCTTCAGTTTAGGAAAAAAGTGCAAAGTTTTTCTGGTGTTAAATTGAAATCCAGACCAAAATAGGCCGAGTGCAAGGGGGAGGGGCGAGAGTGCGGTCCGTGGCTGATTGATTAGGCAGAAGTTGTATTACTTTCAAGTGTCTGGGAGTGGTGCTGGGATTGGGAGTGGGATTGGGAGTGGGACTGGGACTGTAATAGCTGGCCATATGCCAGCGAGCTAATAAAACGAAATCAAAGGAAAAGTGAAAAGCAGGCCGCCGCATTTGGGCATATTGGCAGAGTGCCCGCCTTGAGGTGGCCAATTCAATTAGTTGGATAATGGAAATGGAAATGGAAATGGCAATGGGCTGGGCCGGCCAGGGTGTGGACACATCGAACTCATCGAACTCACCTGATGCGCTCCCGGGGGCTGGGTGCGCTGCGCTGCATGCGGACGCGGAGCAGGCTGTTCAGCTCCTTCATGACGTCGCTGCCTTTGCACTCCAGCTGGGAGAGCAGCTCCGCTTCGGTCTCGGCCTGGTCGGCTTCGATGTCGGCGCCCAGCTTGTGCAGATCGGAGCCGCTGCGGCTGCGCATCGAGGCCGTGCGATCGATGGAATCGACGCTGCTGTTCAGGTCAAAGTCCATCATCAGATCGTCGGAGCAGATGGACTCGCACGGCGACAGGGTATCCAGCGACTCGGCGCTCTCGAGCACCGCCCGTCGCACCGCCGCCGGCGTCCGCAGGCTGAGCTCGATCGCCTGCTGCAGCGCGGTGCGCGCCTTCGACTGTCCCTTGAGCGAGCGATCCCGCAGCGAGCCCGTGTGGGTCTCCATCAGGGTGGGCGTCTCGGTGGCCAGCTCGGGGGCTTCGCTGTTGCACAGCAGCGCCGGCTGATCGGCGATCTCGTCATCGATCAGGTTGCCGCAGTCCGATCCCAGCGACAGCGAGTGGGAGGCGTGCGTGGGCGTGCCCGGCGAGACGGGACTGTGGCTGCCCGGATCCAGCTCCAGCTCCTGCACCGGCGAAATGTCATCAATGTCCACATCGTTGTCCTTCTGCTGCAGCTCCGCATTGAGCTTGTGCTTCTTGAGCTTCCCGCCCGCCTCCTCCGACTCCTCGGTGCTGCTCACCAAACTGTCCGTCGGCGACGTCTCGTCATCCAGCAGCAGGCAGCTGCTGCTCGCCAGCGCCAGCTCCGCAAACTTGGACTCGTTGAGCGCGTTGTTGAAGGAGCGCGGCCGCTCGCTGGCCAAGTGCACCACAACGGCCTCTCGATTGTCCACCAGGTGCATGTTGAGCAAGTGCTCCTGGTCAGCCAAGCAGCTGCCGAGCTTGGGCGGAGCTTCTGTCATTGAAGCTGTAAAAACAGAGGAAATTGTTTTTAAAATGTTTACATATTACCTTATACTCGTATATTGGATTTGTGCAATGTCCGTCTGTCCGTGTCAAAGTTAAACTTAAAATATGGATTGTATACCTGATTTGTTTGTATAGTTAGAGTCACCAAATTTGGCAAACAGTTTACTGATGAACTCTAAAGATTGAGCCAACATTTTCGGCCACGCCCATTTTTTATTGTTTCAATTTTTTATTTTTAAGTCATCTCTGTCTATAATTCTCAAAAATCTACACAACACATGTTCCATATATTTACACAAAATCTGTCCTGTCCCATTTTTTCAAAAATCGATAATTATCGATTAACTCTAAAATTTTCTCAAGTCTCAAAGTCAAGTATCAATAAATGCAAATATCATGTAGAAATGAATAAGTAACTACAAATGTATGTTGCGAATGTAGGTGCAGGGTATCTTCTAGTCGTGCACAGCCACCTCAAGCAGCTCAACTAGTTTTCCTGTCCAATTGAAATCACTTATCAAAGTGTGTCAACATTAATTGACTTGTTTGCAAATCTGATTACGGGGTATCTTTAAGTCGTGCACTACCCAATTGCAAACAGCCCCAACTTCCACTTACAAAGCGTGCTGAATTGCATTTCCGTATTGATTAGGCTCATGTCGTCCAGGCCCAGGGACATGTCCTCCTCCCGGTCCTCGGCCTTGGCCGTCGCCTGGTTGTCGCTGCTGGTGACGCTCAAGCTGCTGCAGTCCTTGGCCGCTAGGGATTCGCCGGCCTGGCAGTGCCAGGACATGGAGGACGATTGACTCTGGCTCTGGCTCTGGTGTTTGGCACTCTTCTCGGAGGTGGAGGAGTCCAAGTACAGCTTCTCCTCGTCCACGCTTTCGCTATCATCGGAGCCGCTTTGACCCTTTGGCTGCGGCGGTGTCTCCGGCGTTTGCATTGAGTTCCCGGCCAAATGCTGTCCGTCCGCCGTCGCCTGACGTCGCTCGTAGCTCTCGCGGCTGAGCACCGTGTTGGAGCGGACGAGACCCACCAGCGGCAGCGGCATCGTCTGTCCGTTGTCCGTTGGCAGCTTGGGCAGCGCCAACGTCTCCACAAACGAGTTGGACTCGCTCGAGGGCGGATCGTCCACGTCGCGCACCTCGAACGTGTGCCGGCCGCTCATCACCATCTGCAGATTGCGCGGCCGGCTGCGACTGCGCTTTGAGCTGGACGCACTGCCGCCGGAGCTGCTGCCGGAGTCGACGGCCATGTCCATGCTGGCTATGCCCGAATCGGCGCTGATCTCGCGGCTGCCGGAGAAGCCGCGACGCGTCGAATTGTTGGTCAGCTGCTTGACGCTCTTCTGGTCCAGCTGCCTGCTGGGCTGCACGTGTATCGAGGTCAGCGGATGCGGATGCGGTTGCGGATGCGGATGCTGTCGCGCTGTGCTGGCCATTTCCTTGGCCCGTGCACCCGTCCCATGTGCCGGCACCGGCGACTGCACGCTGCTGCTGCTGGGCGTGGTGGGCGTGGTGGCATTCAGGCTAATGGCCACCGGGTACTCCGGACGCGGCAAGCTGACCGTCTGCAGCGTGAACTTGGCAAAGCTCGCTGGCGCCGCACGTGGCGTGGGTCGAACGCTGCAGCAGGAGAAGAGCAGAAATTATATTGGGTTGCTTACGGGGAAATTCTTGTAGGACAAAATTCTTTTTAAAATTGTTTAGTCGATTTTTTTCAAAAATAGTTTTAATTTAGGTTTTGATTTTAAAATTTGCATTATTAAAATTGCAAAAAATGCTTGCATTAAGTGCGAAATGACATTAAATTTAGTTTTCGAGTAAGTTTAATGTATGTCTTTTTGATTTTGAAACTGACCGTTAATAAAGCTAGAAAAATTCTTGAATCAAGTGCAAGCAGTTTTTGAGAAAAATTGAACACAAAAACAATCAAGAATTGAAGAATTGAATTGAATTAAATACTTTGAAAACATATTTACATTTATTTGAAGTAATTTTTTGTAAACTATTTTGCACTGAATTCAAGAACTTTTGTTATTTAAGTGTCTATTTTTAAATCAAAAATTATCTATACTAATTTAAAAAATATTTAAAAACGAAATGTTTTTGAAAAAATTCAAAATTTCAATTATATATTATTCATGAATATTCCTAAAGAATAAATATTTCTAAAAACTTCGTTAGAGTAACATTTTTAAATAAAAGTTCTTAAATTAAGAACTGCAGTAGAATTTTAAATTTGTTAAATTTATCACAAGAAAAAATAACAAGAGCAGTTAAAGCAAAAAAATTGTTTAAATAAGCAACTAAATTAGAGTCTAAAATTTCGGAAATTTAAATTTTTAGAAAGCTTTAAAAACAAATCAGTTGACCTTGGCCGGAACTGGATTTAAATCGCATTTGAGCATAAAATTGTTGATACTTAAAAGGGTTAAGTTAAGTTAAAGGGAATTGGAATTAGTTGGACTAGTCCGACTGCTACTCACATGACGTTCGCGTGCATGTTGGCCAGATTGTTGTAGTTGTAGCGCGGCCGCGAGTTGCCGGTTGCCGTTGGCTCATCCGGAATCTCGCCAAAGAACTGCCGGCGCTGATACTCGATGGTTGTGTTCTGGTTCAGATTGAACGTCAGCGTCTTTGGCTGGGCTATTTTGGGCTCCCCATCAATTGTGCGGCCGGCGTGTGCGCTCTTGGAGCGACGTTTCACTGGGGAGTTCACCAAAGTGGGGCGAGGAAGGGAGGACGAGGAGGAGGAGGAGGGGCGCGTGTTGCATTGAGAGATGTGTCAACGAGTTGGGGGCATTTGTTGTTGCTACTTACGATTGCTCACCAGCACGTTGGTTGTGTTGTTGCCATTGTTGTTGTTGTTATTGTTGTTGTTGTTCTGAGCATTTGCCGCCGCTTCCTCGGCACTTGTTGTTGTTGTTGTTGTTGTTGTAAGGCCGGTGGATGCGGGGCGTGGCACGGCGCCGCGATAGCCGAAACGTTGGCCAGCCGCACCTGTGCGATTGGACGCATTTGTCTTCTGGGCGGCAACGCCCACTTTCTCGAACTGAACGGGCGCAGCTGGAGGGGATTGGGATGGGCATTGGGAGATTGGCATGTTGAATTGTTATTAAGCAGCTCGCCAGCAAATTGGCACAAATTAAAAAGCCATAACACTTGCCGGGGAGCGCTCGTTTCACTCACCTGCATTGCCATTGTCGTCCTTTGTGTCTGTCTGCGTCCTGTCGTGGCCCTCGAGCAGTTTCTTGAACTTCTTGGGCGTACCGTTGAGCTTCTTGCGAAAGCCAAAGGACATCGCGGTGCCTTTGGTCTGCTGCTGCTGCTGCTGCTGCTGCTGCTCGGCCAGCCCCTGCTGCGGGCAGCCGTTGCCATTGTTGCGTCGGCTCGCCTTGCTGCCATGTTTCTTGCTCTCCGTCTGGCCCTAGATGGGAGGAGGAGAAGCAGGAAAGTGAGTTGGTTGTGAAAGCAGGTTAAGCCAGCGATTAAAAAGAAAAAGGGGGTCAACAGATGAGCAGCAAACAAACAATGAGGCACAGTCTGGCAAACAATGCAAAACAATCACGAGATGGCTGAGTGGGTGAAAGGGGGTGGTTGGGTGGTTTATCTACATGCAAATGCATGACTCATGCAGCTGCAACTAAAACTATCTAACAGATACTAGTATCTACAAGTATTGAATAAAATATGGTGCAACTCGTGTGTGTGGCAGCGTCGTTTACCATAATGACTGCCTCGACTTCTGCGTCAACTGCTGCGTCCTCTTCGGCGGTTGCACGGCTGCAGGAATTATCTCTGGATTGTCGCTGCTGCTGCTGCTGATGCTGCTGCTGCTCCTCTAATGCGGACGCGTTGTCATCGATGGCAACGTTTTCTTTGTGCGTTTTCTTTAACTGCGTTTCGATTTGGGTTTCGGTTTCGGGTTCAGTTTCGGTTTCGTTGTCGGCTACCTCGTGTGCGGCTAATGTGACGACGACGAGGTTGTCGCATTCATCCATGTTGCACGTCGGCTGCAGGGGCACTCGCTGTTGCCGCGAGTCTCCTGCTGCGTTTTGGCGCTACTTGAATTCCGCTCGGTCGCCGTTTTGATACTTGCTGCAAATGCCTCAGCAGATGTTGCCACAAATTGCGTCGGGCTCAAAGCAATTTTCATCACACGGCCGCGCACAAATTACGACATTTATAATTGCACTTGAGGCAGGTACACAGATACACATACACACACACCTACCCTCTCTCTCACACACACACACACACGTACACACACACACACTTGGTATTGACACCCACTGCCGTACGGCAAGTTCTGAAGGTCCTTGAAAAAAGTGTTTTATTGCTGGAAAACTGTTTTCGCTCAACTGCTGCCACAAGCTTTTGCTGCACGGCCTCAAAGTATGCAACGCGCTTTTCCAATTCAGTTTTTTATGCTTTTTCTTGCAATTTTCTGCTCATTTTCTTTGTTTTTTTTTTTGTACACTTTTTGGTTAATCAAATTTCTTGAGGTTTTGCACTTGTGAAACAACAGCACACGGAAAATTGAATGGACTGCCCGAAAATTCTAGCTGGCCGTGGATTTCTCGATATGCGTTGCTCGCTGGTGCGGAGCGTGGTGCGATCATGCGCAGAACCACACAAAACAAGTGTCTGCCCAATGGAAAATTGGGGTGGTTTTCGGTGGCGCCATCTACAGTTCGTGCGTGCTGGCATTAGGGGGTGAACAGGATAATACGGTAAGTGTTAGTGCTTGGCAAAGGCTTTTCTCCTATGATGAACTGATGCAAGTGAGGTAAACGAAACTGAAAGCCAGAGAGCGAGTGCCCGACTAGCACATACCCTAAGCAAAGTTTGAAGCTAGCTTAGCTTAAAAATAAAATCGTATAAAAATTGTGTAACTGATATAATAATGAATTCGTAAGAATTCGAATAGTGTTTAGTCGCTAGTTCTACCTGACTATTTTCAACTTTTTAAATCGGTAAACTCGATAGGGCGAAATTTGTGATTTTTCTGCCATTTTTCACTCATAACTAGTTATTTTTAATTAATTAATCAGGCAGTTAGTTGATCAGTTAGTCAGTTTTTTAGTCAATCAATCTGTCAGTCGCTTGGTCAAGCAGTCAGTTAAACAGTTAGTCAGTCAATCAGTCAGCCAGCAACCAGTCAGTCAATCAGTTAGTCAGTCAGTCCGTTAGTCAGTGAATCCATTGGTCAGTCAATCAATCAATCACTTAAACAGCCAATTAACTAGTCATTTCATCAGTCAGTCCCTCAGTTTGTCAGCTAGTAATTTAAGCATTTGGTCAGTCAGTAAATCTGTCAGTTAATTTGTCAGTCAGTTAATAAATCAATCAGTCGCATCAATCAATCAATCAACCAGTCTGTGAATCGACCCAGTGACTGATTAACTGACTGATTGATGAACTGACTAACTACTGTTAACCAACTATTAACTAACAGACAGTCAGTTCATCAATTAGTCAGTCACTTGGTCGATCAGTCAGTCAATCGATCAATCAGCACAATAATTTTAACGTATGTTTTAATCGAAATCGTTTCTTTTGTGGTTTATTGCGCTGAGTGAGAGCCGTCAAGGTAAGTTGATAATATTTATAAGAGGAAATCCAACTACTCTTTAGAGCTTTCGATTTATCCAATATTATTGACACGTCAATTGGGATAGTCATAAGTGCACGTTGATCCGTACTCTCCGTGGCACTGTATCTTATTATAGTATATGGTAAGAGGAAAAGCACTCACCTCGTGCAGCTTGTGGACGTGTTGTTGTTGGTTGACGCTATCGCAATCGCAATCGCTATCGCTCGACTGCAGCCAGGCTGTTGGCCTGATGCCACTCCAGCTGTTATCCTTTGGCGGTGGAATTATGGCTGTCGCCTGATGCTCCTCGAGTGTTTGGGCCAGCTCCTGCAGCAGAAATTCCTGGCAAGTGGCAAAAGCGTTGCCTGTCAGCGCACTGCCAATAACATCCCCATCCCCATCCACATCCACATCCGAAAGATTGTGGACCGACTCGATGTGCAGCACAGCAGCTGGGAGAAGCTCTTCGTCCTCCTCCTCCTCCTGCTCCTGCTCCTGCTCCGATTGCGCCTTGTTGCGGCTTATGTGGTAATAAAATGGCGGCTCATCGGCGGGCGCTTTTGCGGCTATATATTCATTACTCGCTGTCAACTGTTGCCATATTTTGTGGGCCTGGGCCAAATCTTGGTGGGACAGGGCAATTGTCAGCACAGATTGATGATGTGCGGGGCTCGGGGCACACGTCGACTGCCGGGAGACACACTTGCCCATCGAGTCGGCTCTTGGCTGAGTTTCTGCATTTGTCGGTTATCACAGGAGGGGGGTGGGAAGGGGGGGGGGGCGGGGATTGCCGATAACTTGGCGTTGATTTTGATTGGAATGCGCTCACGTTCCACTCCTGACAGCTAATGCCTAATGTGCTGACTTCCGCCTCTCGATGTTGTTTGTGGCGCCTCCCTGTTGCACTTGCACCACTAGCTCCACTTGCACCGCCTGTCAAAATTAGTCGTAAACGCATGAGTGAGTGGGTTATCATATTAGCCGCTTGACAGCCACTGCTGCATGTTGATATGCTGGGAGCGTAGCTGCTCTGCGGTTAGCCGCTAGACGCTGTCTACACTGAGCGAAATATTGCGGATTGTTGTCAACTTACATCTAAAGTGAATTCATTTAGACATTTTAAATTTTATTTAAATTTATTACAAGTTACTAAATGAGACAACAGTCTACAAAAAACGATATTTATCGGTAAATACCACATAATAAATTTTTTATTAAAAATATTAAAAGTTAAAGCTGCTCTCAGCTTTGTCCCGGCTTAAAGCACACCATTTTAAGAAATTAAAATTTAAAGCTCATTAAAGCTTTTCATTTGCTGTTATGTGACATTCGTGGCTATCTTAAGCACAGCTTTTAAATGTCGCCGTTAATTTAAAGCTTTGAAAATATATAAATAATAATAATATATAAATTTAAAAAGAATATTTGTTTCTTTGTCATGACTTAAAGCGCAAATTCTTAAGAATTTGTATATTTAAACTTGTTTGAAGAGCTTTATATTTGATTCTGGTTAAGTAATTGGCAATTCTATAAAAACTATTTAGTTATATAAAGAAAAACTTTAAATAAAATATGAATATATTCGCGTTTCTTGAGTTTAGACTAAATAACAACAAAAAAAAATAACAAAACAATTTGAAAATGTTAATAAAGTTAAATTAATTTTTATATATAATTTGGAAATGTTAAGCGCATATTTCATAATGTTGTAAAAAATCATCAGTTAAATAAATGATGTCCTAGTCCTTGTCCTAGTTCAAGTCGTAATTTTCTAAGAATTTGTTTTTTTTGTTTAAATCGTTTTTTTCAGAACTTTAAATTTGCGCTTCCGTTCAGTTATTGGCAATCCCGAGCGCAGCTATGTTGTAATCAATTTTAAGCTTTACTAAATTTTTTAGCGATATATTTTTTTCGAAATGTAAAAGCGCGCGCTTCAGCTCCCCTCCCCACCCACAAGCCCCGCCCACCCGCCGCCCAGCTCTTTGTCGATGCATTATGCGGGGCAACACGTTTTTTATTAAATTTTATTAGAGTGGCGCATGCACACGAACAGAAGCTGCAGCTGCAGCAGCTCCCAAAAGTACACCACAAGCAGCAACAACACGAACACACACACACACAGCTACACACACACGCACACATTGCGAGTGGGGCAAATGCAAGTAGATGCCTTTGGGAGGGCGCATTTTATGGCGCATTTGCCGCATAACAAAATTTACACCCACAGCAGTTGCTGTCAGTGGTGCGGCGGGTGTTTGTTGCTGTTGCTGTTGGTGTTGTTGCTGTTGTTGCTGTTGCACTATTTATGCCTGCTTATGTCGTTTGGCTTACTCACATTTGCCACGCGGCTTTGTGCTGCATAAATTTTGAGCGGCACGCCCCTTTTGGCTGGCGTGTTGCATGCCCCGCTGGCTGGCGCACTGAGTACGTGGCCCCTTTTGTATTAAGTGCCAAGTTTTTATTCGCTGCGTCCCATTCAACATAATGAGGCAATTCTGTAGTTGGTTTTGTCAGCGCGACTTTGCACTTTGCCTCAGCTCTGTTGCAGTTGCTCTGTTGCCATTTGCAATCGAGGCTCTTAATGCCGCACTTTGTATGCGAGCAAATCCTTGAGCCACCGATTGGTCGCATATGTAAATCGAGCCGTCGAGCAATTATGCGCATAAATAATAAGCGCAACTTCAACCTGCAAACCGGCAACTTCGGCGCCTGCTTAATCGAGGTGGATGCGACAGATAACAGGCAGGCTGGCAGGCGGTTGCCTGCTGCCACGTTGAGGATGCGGCACGTAGCTCATGCATAAGCATAACAATGCCCATTACCATTACCATTACTATTCGGATGCTTGCACCAAATCGATGTGGCATGCAACAGCTGCACAACAGAGCTTACACAACTTGGCCGTGCATTTCAATTGTGGCCTAAATAGCTGCGACTACAGTGGCGTCCACGTGGCCACGTGCCAGCTGTAATAAATGCTAAAAACAGCAAAAAGGCCTTTGCTGTCGGCCAAAGTTTGCCATGATTAAAACACGCGGCCAACAGTTGCTGACAGTTTTAATACAAGGCGTCAAAACAAAAGTTGCCACAACGGCGTCCAAGATGAACGCCAACTTTTTGCATTTCGTATGCAAATTGACAACAACAACAGCAGCAGCAACAACGCGAATAACAACAATTACAGTAAACACTCATTGGCGCAGAAATGCGCTCAAGGTGGCCAACACGCAGTCGGACATTGCGTGGTTAAAAGCAATTGCATTTTGGTAATTGAACAAGTCAACGCTTAATTATTGTACTACAGTGAAAAGCAACCATAACTGTCTGGCTGCCTGCCACAAAGCGTGGCATGAGGCGCTCCATTTGTGGCAACAGCTCAAACGAGAATTCACATTTATCCACCGCCGTCGAGGAGCAGGGGCAAAAATACATTTCCCTCGCTCAGAAATTGTGCAAAAATGAGCAATTGCTTTTGTAAATGTTTGTTCTGTTTTCTTTTTCCATGGGGTTGTTCGTGTTGTTGTTGTTGCTGTTGTTGTTGTTGCTCTTTTTTGCTGGGTGGCACATGTTGTGGTTTCTGTTGCTGTCATTATACCCTACCTGCCCTACCCAACCTCTAAAGGGTATTTGCCAGTACGTTAAATAAAGTAAAGGGCATCATTAAAATAATCACGAAGCAGCATTTGGTGGCAAATAAAATAAAGTAGAGATGATTAAATAATTTTTTTTTTTAAATTACTTTTTGCTTATTTATTATCTATATCTGGAGATAATGAGTAAATTTGGTGCACAGGGAGAACCAGTTTGTAATAATCTAACAAAAGTCAAGAAAGGACCATTTGGTGATAAAGTTTAGGAAGCCATAAAATAAAATAAAAAAATAAAAATTTATAAAGTAACTATGGAGACAAACCTTTTGAACCTTTGAATTTCAATAATTTGAATATTTTATATAAAGTGACCACGGAGAATTTGATAAGGGCAAAAGTTTTTTTTTTTTTAAATTCCTTACATTTAAACACAATAAAAAATTTAAAAAAACAAAAGAAAGTGTAAAAAGTACAACTGAAGTGAAAATGGAGAAGAAGAAGAAGTTAACATTGAGAGTGTGTTTGAAGCTCTTGGACTTAAAAAAATTAAGCAAACTTTATTACGTATTCAAAACACCTCCATTGTCAATTTAAAATTAACAGCAGTAAGAAAGATGAAAAAGGGTTCCCAGAAATCCTACAGGATATCTGCATGTCCTTCAATTCGCTTTGCGGTTCGTCTCGGGTTTTGTGTGCGCTTGATGCGATTTAATTGACGGCTCATTTTGGCCGAGTATTTGTTTTGGTTAAAGCAATTCTTCGACCGGCTTTAAGTGCTGCCCAGTTAAAAGCTGATCTATTTCGGTTATTGAGAAACTTTCGGTATAAATGGCGGATGGTCCAAGCCTCAATGAAAATATTTCTCCACACACACACACACACACACACACACACTGACACACACGCAGCATAAACAACAACAAAGTGAAACACTTGATAGGTTTTTGTGCCGCTTTGGGATTCTGGTGCCGCAGTCCGCAGTCCGCTGCCTGCAGCCACCACGAGCCAGGAACAAAGCAACGCCCGCGCACTATTGGCTATAAATCAATTTTTCAAAAATGACACTGGGAAATGGAAAAAGTAAGCTCAAAGCTGTGCGAATATTGAAAGCTGCCGAACGCGCCTCTCTCATCATACGCCCAACAACTGCTCCTGCCCCTGCTCCTGCCTCTGATCCCTGATCCCTGCCGCCCTGCTCGACATCGGCATCGGCATCGGCATCCGTAGACGCCCTATAACAGTGCTGCTCATATGGGTGTGTGCACATGGACGTGGCTGCGATAAACTCATCGCATAAAAAATGTATATTTTTACATTGCATTTTGTGTTGGCTTTTCCTTTTTGCCATTTTTTGGCCAGCAAATCTTTGCAGCTGGCGTTGAAAGTTTTGTCGACGGGTTTGTCATCATAAATTTTCATATTTTTTTCTTCCACCCCTCTACCTATTTTTTTTCTGTCCATTCGGACTCTGACTTTGATTCGGACGCAACAAGGAGGCAGCTTCGTTTGGAAATGCGAAAATGAGCACGTTAATAGCAAAAAGCAGCTCTCGGTTTAGCTGCAGCTGCAGTTGGTGCCCAAAGGCAATGCCAGCACCAAAGGATTGTGCGGCACACGGGGCGTATGCGCAACGTCCAAAACTGCGTTCAAGCGCCGGAAGATGAATGCATGCTGATGAGCTCGAGCGCATTCGATGCGAATGATAGCTCAATGAATCATTCTAATGTGTTGTCGGTCTCTTGATATATGCAGCACCTATCAATTTCTATATAAATTGTAAAGTTCTGTGCAGGGAATTAAGCTTCAAGAGACACGTTTTGATTTGCATGGCAGGAGATTGACAATTATTTACAGTGAGTGCAAAGGAGTAGAAATTCAATTCAATTTACCATTTTTACACTATTTGTATATGATTTGTAAATTACTTACAATTATTTACAGTTAGTGCAAAGAAGCAGAAATTCGATTCAATTTCCCCTTACAATATTTGTATATGATTGGTAAACTACTTTTTCTCGCATATTTTTTTTTAACGTAATGAAATAAAGTAATAACATAATGCAGTCTCTCCTTTTATGTTTTTCTTAGTAAATTTGGGTAATTCCGTTTTCTTCAATTTGCCTTCTCTTGTTTGCATATACGTTTATTTCAAGTTATTTTTTGCCATTTGCGCTATTTTCTGTGAATAGATTAATAACAAATAATTCCAAATGATGTCATGACAATTACTGAAATTTGTCAAATTACCGTTCAGCTTGGAGCCATGTTTGTTAACTGTGTGTGTGTGTGCTGATATGTAAATTGGCAAGTACAATATATATATTTTGGTTCTTAAGGTTTTGATTTGCAAATTGGGAAAACTGCTTGCAGCTGACAATTGAGTTGAAATAAATGCATTTAGTCGAGCGTATTTAGTAATTATAATTTGGACTGTCATCAGAGCTACCGGCCATGGTTAAAATTAACAACTGACGCTTCATTTACATGCCGTAAATAAGTGAGTAGCCAAACAGACGAGTGGCCAAATAATGAATGTACATACATGAGTGCAAGTAGCCCAAAAGTAGCTCAGCATGTGTGTGTGTGTGTGTGTGTAGCTGTGTGTATCTGTGTGTGCGTAAGACCTTTTCATATTTCAGTTGCGTTTACTTAATTATTACTTGGCTTTTATTGTTGCCACTGCTGCTGCTGCTGCTGTGGTCTTTGGTAATGTTAAAGGCTTTTTGTTTACGACTCGCCAGCAGAGCGTGCAAACTACACGCAATTGACAAGCTCGTAATCAAGCAGCATAATTGCAAATTGTTATTATTGTTATTGCTGTTGTCGCAGCTCTTTTTTTTTCAAGCCTTGTTTTGCCCATTTGCGTACTTCGAAAATTCTTTATATAAACAACAGCAGCAGGCGAGCCATTTCGCCCCTGTTTGCCCTCCGCTCCTCCCCCCCCCCCCCCCCCCCCCCCCCCTCGGCCATCTCTTTGTTCCACGCGCCGCCTTTCACTCTCTTCTGGCATATTGACAGCTCCGACTTGTTAATATTCATGATATTATTCTCAACGCATTTAAGGCCTGTGCGGAATTTAAATTTTAAAGTTCTTGCAAATTATTTCACACTTATTTATTCCATTTATTTACTTTACACAAACGAAAGCCTTTTTTAAGCACTCAATTTATTGCATATTTTTGTTTGCAGCCAGAACAAATCAATACACAAATCACAAATATTTTGAGTACTTTTTAATAATTTATCGATTACGTAAGCCACATAAATCATAATTATGGCCAACAGAATATGACTAGATTTTCACATATGCATTATACAAATTGTTTATTTGGTTTTGCAGCAGCTACATAAAAAAAAAACAAGCGAGTGAATAACGATGTTGAATAACGGATTGATAAATACATACACCCATAGTCAAACACTCAGTACAAGAGTTGAAGAGCTTTAAAGTCGCGTATGTTAAAGATCAAAGTCTAAAATTATTTTATATTTGTGAAAAATGTTATATAAAATAAAGTAAGAACGTTGCAGTTGCGTGTCACCGATTTCTAAATACTCTGTTTACAGTGTAAACACAGTTTAAAATAGATAAAAAATAATTTTCTAAACTTCAAAAATGATAACGTTGCGTATACGTAATATTTGTCTACTGCTTTGCAGTAAATCCATATACTATTTTTCACTTTTTAAACAGGGTATAACAATATTTACTGGAACTAATATTCTTTTTATAGTTTTGGTTAATTGCCTTTTCTTGCTGGCATACGCGCCGTATACTTAATATTTCCTGCTTAGGCCCCATTTGAACAGCCGCGCGATATTTGCTCGCATTCTTATTTCGTACAATTAGATGCCATTCACTTGGCCAACATGTTTGAGCCACGTTGGGCGAGCGGCTTGGCATGCAAATGCTGTTGCTGGTGCTTAGCCGTTATATTGTTTTGGGTATTACGGGCACATAACTGGCATCAAAGAGCGCCCAGATATTTAATATGCATAACCGTGCGATATAACAGTGCGGCAAATGTGTATATGTACACACGCGTCAACTGAAGCGCGAACCCGTACCGACTGCAACAATGACGACGACAACAACAACAACAGCAACAACAACAGCAACAGCAACAACGAAATCGAAACTACCATTAAAATAAGTATTAAACATGTGTGCGGTGCTTGTTTGAATATATACTAGTATATGGTATCTACTTATACATGTGTTTTGTTTGTGCTCTAGATCTCAAATATGAGCTGCTTGCGGTGTCAGTTGCGCTGCTTTTCGCAAATTATTTGCGAGTACGACAGATGCAAATTACCTTTTGGTTTATTCCTGTGCACGCTTATCTTATCACTGGCTCTAAGTTTGCTCTTTGCTGTTGCTTTTTTTCTCGCGTAATTAAATTGCGATTCTCGAGTGGTTTTTGGAATTTGTCGAGCACGACTCACAGCGAACTGCACTTTGTATCTGTAACTTTAACTGTAGACGTATCTGTATCTGTTTCTGTAGCTTTTCTTTAAACGTACTAGACTTTTCTTTCTGCGTCTGACCTTGATTAAGGCCTTAGGCATTATTTTTTTTTTATCTGCGTTTTATAACTATTTTTTACTTTGTTTTTTTCTTGCAATCAAGTGACTCGCGCTGGCGTCATATTTGTTATTATTATTAGCCAAAAGCGTCAACACCAACTGACGGGGAGCTACGCATGTGGCGAGCACCTTAGAATCGATCGTGAGGCCATGTGAGAAAGCTCCCGCGAAAGCTTTGAGCAGCAGGTGGCCAACTGAGCAGCTGAGCGGCAAGCTTTGTCTTCAGCTTGAGAGCGGGTGCTTTTTGGTTTTTGTTTTTGTTTTTTTTTTTTTTTGGTGGCTAAGCTGATAATGCCACTTTGTGAGTGTGCACAGTAGCTATGAAAAGTAAGCACGTAAGTTCAAAAAATGAAAAATATTGTAGTAAAATAGAATATAGTAACTGGTTTACTTTACATTTCAAAATAAATCCTTTATGTAAAGTTTTTGCAGGGACTGAATTTTCGCAGCTTTTAAACCAGCTTTTGGTTTCAACCTTGCTTTTCAGTTAGACGGTTTAGTTTTTAGAATAAATTTTTTTTTTACACTAAAAAATAGTAGTAAAATATAAATACAAAAACTATATTTATTTTTTATTTTTTAAAATAATGTTTAATATGGCAGTTGAGACTTATGTTTTCGAATTTTCAGTTTATAGTGAAAAATAAAATGAATGCTCAAAGCCGTGTTGATCAATCTGTATAACTGCTGCAGCTATTAAAATGGAATTTTCCTATCAGTGAATGGCAAAACCGAATGAAATTCAAGGCGATGAACTGGCAAAAGGTGCTAAACCTAAAACCCAACTATAAATACAGCAAAACGATGGCCAGCAGCAGCAGCAGCAGCAGCCAGGAACTAGTTGCCCGCCAAATGGCTTGTCTTGGCTTGGCTTGGCCTGGCCAGGAGTTGGCTTGGCTTGGCTTGGCAGAGCGTCAAGTGCCATAAAAAGCAACACTTGCAACCCAAAAACTAAAGTGCAGGTCTCTGCCATGTGGGCCATTGCCATGCTATACCGTTGTTGCCACCCATTTGGCTGAGCGCTCATCTTTCAAAGGCATCGTATTGCGTAAGTGTTAGTGTTTGCTGTTATTGCTATGCACACACACACACACTCACACACACACTCACACACACGCACACCCTGACACGCGCGAGCGTAGTTACGTGTGTACATAGAGAGCTGAAAAGAAACACAAAGGAAAACATTTACAAAACTTCCATTTCCGTTTTATATGGGCTCGCTGGGTAACCCCCCGCCAGGCACCCAAAGTCCCGCTACCCCAACAGACAGTAACATCAACCCTATACCCCCTACGCACCCCCCGCTTACCTTACAGCATCAGCCATGCGGGGAAATTGAAAAAAGATAGTTGCACATAGTTAGATGAACCAAATGGCAACCCACTAGACAGCAACCAGCCCCCTCCCCCTCCCCCTGACAATCCCTTGGCGTGAAAAAGGGCAACATGAAACGTTACAAAGGTAAGAAAAATTCGTTTGGGCGACGGAAGTGTGCATTGTACACGTGGAGCAGGTAAATCAAATGATAAAATGAAGTTGTAGTCCTTTAGTGCGCGACCGCGAACCAAACAACAACAGGACACCAATAGCCAACAGCAACAGGAGCTCTGTCGTTGTCGCTGTCGCTGCCGCTGCCAAAACAACCTTGGGACACTCCGGCGAGCTTTTCACCACAGCACAGTTTTCCACTCAATCGGAAAACACTCAAATTGTGAGTGCTTTTCAAACTGTTTTCACTTTGGATTTTCGCTTGGCTGTTATCATATTGGCAACTACCATTGCGGATATCTTCTTTAGGCTTTCAATAAAAAGACACTAGTAAAAATGCTCTAGTCGAGGGTACTCGACTGGGAGATACCGTGAACTATTCATTATGTTCTCAGATCCCAAAGTTAGACTCGCACAACTCTGTCAAAACTGAACCGATTTTCATTTTTTTCATAGTTTTTGCTTTTTTTTTAATTATTTAAGTTACACAAAACTCTTATACCCATTTTCAATGGGTTCAGGGTATAATAAAAAACTTGAATTCTTATATTTTTTGGCACTCACATACTTTCAGTCAGCAGAAGTTGTAAGAAACGTAGCATGCTTTTGGGCTGGCGCCCAATTAACCCTTGTGCCTGTGCCTAATTAGTTCTTATAAAACTTTAGCATGACTAATTGACATTTTTTTTCCTTCTTTCTTATCAATTAATAGAATTTTAATTGCTTAAATACGCGTGTTGCCTATTTAATTTAATTTTACATGTATTGTTGCCTAAATCTGGTGCTAGCCAAAAATAAAAATTCCGAAACGCATTTATCACACACAAATTAACGCTCGATCAAAATAGGTGTCAAAAAAAAAAATTGTTAATTTATCAGAAAATTATCAGAAAATATTTCGCAGCTCATTCAAGACATTGTCAACGCGAATTTAGCAATAATTATCGATTCGTTACGAATTCTTTCTATCAACAGGCCATTGAATTTGACCTGATATGTGTCTATATATAAATGTATTTATCAAGTTTTGACGTCATCAATCGCGGCTAATCGGAAAATGTGTACATGAGTAAAGAGCAAAGTGGTTACAGCTGTGGTTTTTTCTTTGTTCGCAATTATTTTGAACTTTATGTACTTTATCAGCTAAACACGTACAATCTACAGCGCCGTAAAACGCTCCCAATTCGAGGCAACGCCCACAACTGTCTGCTCTTAAGACATTGTTAGAAGCAATTAATAGTTAAAAATCGTTTCGAAAATAATTCGACATGTATACGCCGGTAAAATGATCGACTGTCGCACAACTTCACACCTTGCCGTACGAAATTACCGTTGAGCACAAATCAATCAATTAGAGCTTCAAAATCAGCCAATTTGCATTGTGACAATTGTTACACAAACACGTCCCCAGTTCGAGCTCCAACAGCAACTCCATTCCCGGGCCCAGCCCCTAATGATTTAGTGTCATTTACGTGATTTATTTTGTTATTGATAGATAAGCGCATTATGCAGATTGCATTTAGTGGCAGCTACAACCTGCAGCTCTCCCCATTAGCAGGTTTCACTTGACGCTAACGGTGCTTTGTCGATTCAGACACAAAGCATATCCTCCTATTGCCCGGCGAGAGAAGTTTAACCCATACAGCATAAACAGTAACGGACAAGGGTGAGAGCGACACAGATAGAGCGAAAAAGGAGAGCGCAGTGAGAGTCGATCAGCAATGAGGGTGGCTCTCGCAAGTAATGCTCGCTCTTGTGTGCTCACGTGCTCTCCACAACAGCCGTTGCATGGCTTTCGCTATACCCTGTACGGACAGTGAATATAAAAAATGTACACTAAAGTAAAATTAATTTATATTATGTTTATAGTGTTGCAAAAAATTAAATAAAAACTTTTTAATTTAATTTTCGGAGTGTTGTTCTTGATGTTTGTTTTAAATATTGATTTTTAAATTGATGAATAAATTTAATTTCACATATTTGTATATAGAAGAGAAGAGATATTATAAATATGAAGCTAAAATTATTATTAATTAATATGATTTGTATATTTTAAAATATTAAAACTCTCTGTACACGTTTTCTTTATCAATATTTTAGTGTTGGCTTACCCTGACGCCCATTACAGGGTACTTTTCGGTCGACTTTATCGCTGTGACACACACAGCGCTCTCGCACTGTTCCAAAACGTGTTGTTGTTGTAGTTGCTGCTGCTGCTGCTGCTGCTGTTTGCGATTGCGATTACTCTCTGTTTAAAAACGTGCTGCTACAGGAACAGTAAATCATTACGCTCAGAAACGTGCGACCGGAAAGACAGAGTCGATCGTGTCCAAAAACCGCAAACCGTTCGCCAAGTTCAAGTTTGCTATCAGAGTCCTAAAAAGTATAGAAAAAGATCATTAAGAATAAAATTTAAAAAAAAGATATTGTAAAAGCTATACGGACAAACACGCTGGGTTGTTTTTTTGTTATTATTGTTGTTGCCGTTGCCCATTTTCTGTGTGTGTGTTTGTTGTTGCCTTGTCTCAGTCGTTCCCGTTGTCGACATCTCCAATCGTTGTTGTTGTCGTCTGTGTGTTGTTTTTATCGACGCTTTTTTCGGTTTCGGCTCGTCTTTCTTTTCGTACATGTGACGCAGCCGCCAGCGCCAGCGCCGGGACTTATACGATTTGTTTGTTGTCACACACGCCGAGAACCGCCGACCTCCCTCGCCGACCCGTTTAAGATCAGTCAATGAAGTTGTGCCGCACACAGTGGAAAATTTTAGAAACAGAGCAGTGAAGAGCGGCTGTAAAATTGGCTACAGCCATCATCAAGAAAGTCGCAGGTAAGAATAAAGAGCTCCTAAAGTACGTGTCAATTATTATACATGTGTATGTATGTATGTAGGTATAAATATGTGTGTTTTTGTTCGTGTGTATGTACGTACTTTTGTACATTTACGACTCTGCGCCGTCTCGCGCTGGGCAGAATGCTTTGTTTTTGTTGTAGTGTCTGCTATTTTTGTGCCAATTTTTAAAATTTGAACATTTTCAAGTTTTTGGGGCTGCTATGACGCTGATATGTTCTTGTTTTTGTTTTTTTTCGAGTACAATTCAGAAACGTGTGCCCAAAAAACAATAATAAAAACAAAAGTGTCAAAAAGTAATATATTGTACTTGAAATACGAAAACAAGTGATATAACTAAAAATAATGTTAAATATCGGTTGACAATTTGTTAAATTGGATTTGTCTTCAAGTCTAAATAAATTTAAAAATAAATAAAAAGTTGCGATCGCAAATGCAGCGTCTGATTATTACTCAACTCACCGGTTCGGAATCGGACTCTCCTTTTTGTAGTTTTTGTTTTTGACTCTTTGGATTCTATCTCTTTGAAACTGGTTCTGAATAGTTTGCCCGTTCGTTCGGCCTGCCCATTCACCATTCATTTCTTACATTTCTTTCATTTCACAGTTTTTTGTTGTTGTTGTTTGTTTCGCAAGCACAGAAAAACATAGTTTGCGTTATTCTCTTTACTCCTGCACGCTCGCTCTCTCGCTCGCTTACTCTCTTTTGTGCTAAGTCAAATTCTTCTGCTGTTTTATGCAAAATACTGTAACAATAATAACAAAAACAACAACAACAACAACAGCGGCAGCTCTTTTGTGCCGCAGCGACGTCAACGTCGACGCTATCAACACCGTTAAAGTTTTGCATCGCTTTAAGCTCTCGGGCACGGGCAGCCGCTGCACGTGAATTTCGCGGCTTGCAACATTGTTATTGTTGTTATTGTTGTTCTTACGCTCCCCCGCGGCATGCAAATTCTTGTGTGCTTAGACAGGGCGCACCCTTCTTAACGCTATCTCCCTCTATCGCGCGCACACTTGCGCTGCGGTTACAGCTGTGTGAGTGAGTAATGGCTCAATAATTTGGGTGCCCCTCGCCCTCTCTCTCTCTCTGCCGCCGACTCCCTTTTAACCCTTCGTCTGTTCGCGTACGTTAAACGATACAAGCAACAATGGTAACTAGAATTTGTTTATCTTGACTTGTGTATAGTTTTTTGTTCTTTCCTGATATTTAACCAAAATGTATCATGACGCCTAAAGTTGATTGTAGCTATTGTTGTTGTTGCTGCTGTTGCTGTTGGTTTTTGCAGTTTTGTTTACACAAGTTGTGGGGGTAGCTCATGTTTTGTTTTTCAGACCAGTATTTATTGTTCCTGTGCACGGTTCATGGAATTTGCAACGGCTGCAATTTAAAGTATGTGCGAGTTTGTTATAACAAATGCGAGTGCCTCGTTGTACTTAGTACTAAACACGAGCAGCTACGTTTATTGTAATGCAATACAGATTCATGTGTATAATAAAAGATTTATTTATTTTCAGTTTGTAAATAACTTTCTAGTTAGCCTAGGCACATAATCATAACAAAGTTTGCAGAGCAAATTTTAAACACAGCAGTTCCTGAAATTGCAAAAGCTGTTGAAGTCAAAAGTAATTGCCACCTATTAAATTTCCTTCAGATAACTCGATTTATCATATTTACAAAGCATTTGAATTGTTGTTTAAACATAAGTAGAGTACTTATCAGCTGGAAATTAGTCACTTTGTTGTCATCTTTTCTATTCCTTTTCTCCAGTAAAGCACCGAAACAAAATTCCCAATAGCTCCAACAATTTCCTGCAATTATTATTCATATTCATAAAAAGACATGTGTATATATATAAGTTTGTATATATATACTATATTTGAGGTTGGTTAGGTCAGATCACAGCTGTGAAAGTCGCTTATCTTAATGGAAGAAGAAGCAGTGGCGACAATATCGTAACTAACGTATATCGACGCCGTATCAATTACGCCTTCATTTGCCGTTAGTCAGAGCCGTCGATCCGTCGATCCGACAATCCGACGATCGTCTGTCAGTTGGTATCAGTTGGTCATTACTCGGTTTCCAGTTGTAGTCCAATTAGAGTTTGCTGTTCACTCAGTTGTTCTTGTCGTTGTTCTTCTTCTTCTTGTTGTTAGTTTTGTTTATTTGCAGTTGTTGGTTTGTTGTCGAACCACAATTAGTTTTCTATATATTCCGTACGCCCCTGCGCTGGCAAATCGTTGAAGCGTAAGGTTCTCTATTTCAACGTATTTTTATTTCATTTTTTATTTATTTATGTTTTTTTTTTTATTTTTAAGTGGTTTGAACCTTTACCCACTTTCGGCTAGTCAACCATAAATCCTTCAAATTGGCTGGAGAGCCGACTGGTTGCCTTTCAAGTGGAAATGGAAACTACTTTCAACAGCTTTTGGCTAGGTCAACAACAACAAAATGCAATTATATTGCATAATTTATGGAACTGGTGTTGGTGGAAGTGCGAGGGCTGTTTGAGAAATAGTCGTTCATTAGGGAAACACAAATACTTTATACATCAATTGTCATTAAATGAACATAAAATGTAGATTAAAGTGGTAATTACAGAAATAAATATGCCAAAATTTCTATTATATTTAACATTAGTTAAATATTTTAAAAATAATATAAATTTGAAAAACTTTGAAAATGAGAATTTTAAATTCTAAGCATTATATATAAATATATATATGTCTATCTATGCCTCGCTAATTTTATAAATTTAAAGTATCTGCTCTTCATGCAGTACTTGTTAGAACTCATAGAATAGCCCTCGCTAAAACGACCTCAGTGACTTTTTATTTTATTTATTTGCTTGCAATCCATATTGATAAGCCGCCCTGTCTGGCGAGCAACAAATTCCACTTGGTTTTGCCAAACCGCAAATCAAATTTCGTCTAATCGCGTTCACTTTTCACATAAAATTTAGGGCTACTCTTGGCTAATACTACTCAAATTATGGAATATTATTGGCTTTAAAGAAATAATATATGGACACACTTCAGTAAGAAATAATTGGCGGCGTCAACATTAATAGCTCAGTTTAATTTAAATGTTCTAAACTGACATTTTTATGTGCGACTTTTTATTACGTTTCGGCGGTAGGCGAAACAGGAAATATTTACGGCCTCCGCCCTCCCTCCCGCTCTATGTATTTGCTCTCGAGTAGCTCAAGTTCAATGTCAGTTGCATTGGCTGTTGTTGCAGTGGCAGTTGCAGTGGCAGCTGCCGCCGGCCCGGTTGTGTTAACTGTTGCAATTCGTAAACCGGTTCTGGCAAACTGGAGGTGCACCCGGAGTCGGTCATGATCAGCGACTGGAGTGGAGTGGCAGCTGTTTGAGCCCCTCTCGTCTATTATATACGATATGATATGATGCACAAAACCGGCTGGATCCGGAGTTGTTTATCGTTTTTTTTTTGGTTTTTCCTTTTTTTTTTTGTACTCGATAAGCAGGGCACGTGATATCTGAACATTGAAGATATTCCACTTGAAAATCTGCCAAGGAATGCCGAATGCTGATAAGTCGATTATTGAAACAGTATAAAATTAGTTAAGCACTTATTTCGAAATGATTTAATAATTTGAGTATACGACACATTATAGACAATTATGCAGTTCATTTATGATTGGGCGTAAACGCCATAAATTATTGTCAACTATTTATAATAACTTTTTGCGTGCATATCAAGTCACATCGATAAGGCGATCTTTGATAGTCGCGGCTAATGGATGTTTACTGTAGCCGTCTGATAAGGCCGCACTGTAGACAGTTGCCTAATGCCGTCACAATTCGAATACAAACAATAATTTAAATCAAACTTAAGTCAGACCCTTGAACGATCGATCGATCGATCGTTTGTGTCTGTTTTGTTCGCCAGCGCCTGCTAATGAACCCATAAAATTGATCACCACGTTAATTTGTGCTCTTCCTCTTGCTCGTACTCCCGATCGGATTTGTTTTTGTTATTGTGCCGGTGTGAATTTATTTGCTTTTGATTTAAACTGTAACACCTTCGCTTTATGGCCGCTGTGCTTTTGCTTGTTTGTTTGCTTTTATTACCTTCACCCCCGCATCAACCCTTGCTGCTGCTGTTCTTATAAGTTGTCTCTAATTTTGATTTTCTCATTTATTTATTTTGTGGCTCTGTGTGGCTCCATTAAACGTGTAAATTTTTAGTCGACGTGCACCAAATTGGCCAGTCTGGAGAATCACGCGATCGATTTGATCCGTTGAGCGAATTTATAAATAAACCACTTTAAAGTGGTTGTGTGCGTGTGTGTGTGTGTGTGTTTGATGTATTGCAGAATATTCGCAGTATCATAAGTGTTATGTCTTGATTTATGTTTGCAAATTCAACACTATTTTTGGACTAAATAAAAAGTTAAACAAATTTGGTTGTCATATTCAATGTTTAATCTTTTGGGGATTTTTTTTGTGTGGATCAATTTCTTTCTATTTGATCACATGTATGGAAATGAATTAAATTATAATGCTAATTAAGGTATATAGCATAGCTAAACATTTTTTATTAAAAACTAAAGGAAGTGAAAGATTAACTCGAGCAAAACGAGAAGATTTATAGTAAATCACATTTTCAATAAATTTTCACGTGATGATTTAATGATAAATATAGAGAAATATATGTAAACGTTTTCCGTCCGTTGTCAGATCCTCAATTTGGATTATTCGGATAACCCGTGAAGCACAAATTCCTTTAAATTTAATTTTAAGTTGTGTTATTTTAAGACAGTCCTAAAAGATTTCGCTCTCCCTTTGAGAATGAATTTTCCGAATGAGTGAATTTCCACAATTAATTTTGTGTGTGAACTTGGCAGAAGTTTGAAACGACCGTTTTCCACGAATTTTCTATCCGTGAGGGAGAAATTATTCTAAAATATGAATTGTGAAATTAAGTGAAAGTCAACAAAGTAAAACAGAATTAAATAAGATAGGAACTTGAACGAGTGTATATACTTATATGGCATACGATAAATATAATCACTATCTAAACAATTGTGAAATCAAATCCTTAAATACCTCTAAAAAATTGCTAAAGATATATGTAACTTTAGGTTAAACCCAAAACGTAAACGCGTGCAAACCACGAACTCAGTCTAAGTCACTAAATGCTTTTCCGCTTTTCATTATTTGCTCAATCTATCAAGCGTGTCTACAAGTAAATAACTGCTGCCAAATCATGCCACACGAGTTTATAACAAATGCAGTTCACAATACTGTTGTCAAGGTTAACAATGCCCAAGTTTTGTGTGTTCAATAGCTCAAGTTTAATCCAGGGCCAACTTTAGACAAACACACACGAGCACACACACACACACTTGCACACACACACGCTCATCAATTTTATCACAGGTAGGCAAACAAAATGTTGGTCACATTTTTCTTGCATAACCAAACGAGCGACTAGCGATTTTGGCCAAAACGAAAATAAATCGCCTGGAATAGCTGCAACGTACTATAGCAGGCTAGCAGACCTAGGCCCTATCGAAGCACGAGACTCATGGCATAATGGCCCCGCACCACTGCGACCCGCCCTCATCCATTAACACCCATGCCACGAATGGCGCTCGGCCGCTCGGCTCGGCTGTCAATGTTCTGTTCTGTTCCGCATAAATCAGCGCCATCGCAACCGCAACAGGTTCACACGGCTTTCGTTTGTCATTGAGCGCGCCTCGCGCTTGCGTCTCGTATCTCGTATCTGGTATCTGGTATCTCGCAGCTCGTGGCTCGTACCTCGTGTCTGGTATCCTAGAGATACGCCCACGTAACCCGTGTGTCCGCGTCCATTTCGCATTCGATTACCATAATTCAATTTGGAGCAGAAGGAAAATAACACACAAAAAAGGTGCCCTAAAGTGTTTTAAGGAGCCGCCAACACGCACCGCTCAACTTTCGTCCTATTTATGAGCCACACTCAGAAAACGTCGCTGGTCTATTCACATTTCAGTTTTTTGCATATTATTCGAACAGTCAGCTGCTCGCCAGTTGCCCGTTTGAGTTTCAGTGAGTCAGTCGCGCACTTTGCTCAGCGAGTAATTATAGAACTGCAGATAATAAAAATAAATAAATAAAAGACCAACTATATATATTCAGCTGCTGTGTGATCCCAAAATGGAGGCTCTAAGTGGCGATCAGAGAGAAGCCGCTGGCATTATTCCCACCAATCAGACCTCGTCCAGACTCGCAGCGTTCCAATGTTCAAAAAAAAAAACAAAAAACAAAAAACAAAAAACTTGCAATTGATCAACTGAAAGTTTCCCCCTCCCCCCTCCCCCCGCGGCGAGCTGTGCGTGTTGTTGGCATTTGACTTTAATTGAGTCGCATCGCGCAATTTTATTGCTTGAGTTCTTCTGTGTGTGTGTATGTGTGTGTGTGCCTCAATTGGCCCCTCGTTTTACCATTCAGAGTCATAAGTTTATTGTCTATTAATGAAATTGCGTTCTAAGTGTATCCTCTGTCCACACTTTCAGCCCGTTTGGTCTCCACTGCAGCTGGAAGCCGTCGCACCGAATGCCGAGATTCTTGGAGCTGCCGCAGTGGACGCGTCAATTCACCCACAGCTCAATGCAAGTGCGCTGGTACAGGCGCCTTCAGATCATCAAATAAGCAGCCCCAAATCGCATCCCTAACAAATCCTGACCAAAAACTGGCAATCCTTTTGGTGCTGTAGGTCAAAAACACTCCGCCAAAATGAGCTTCAGTTCGGCCAGCGGCCGCGAGAACAATGTTCGCAAGTTGTCCTTTTTGGGCTTCAATACCAAGAAAAAGGTGAGTCCTTAATGCGTAAATATATTTAATTTAATTAAACCCTGAAGGATAAGACAGTCGTTATTAACGCGAAACAAATATTTAAGGATACAGAGAGAAATCTATTTGTATATTAAGTTGCCTGAAAAGGAACAAATTGAATATTTAATAACTATTCTAGAATGCAATTAATTAGTATGGATATTTTAAAAATATAATACATTTCTTAAGTAAAGAAGTAAAATCAAGCAGTTTAATTTGTGAATATTTAATTATGCTCTATAGATAAGTTATTTGAAAGAAATCGAAAAAAGACGATTCGGATAAACACAAATATATATATAATATATATTTCCTAATTGAAAAATTAAAAACTTAAAATTTAAATAACTTATTTTTACTGCAAAAATGTTTTTCTATTTCAATTTAGAAACTGTTTAAATTACTCGGAGAAAACATTAAATATTAGAAACGCGTAGCAATATATATTATATTATTAGCCTGAGTGCACATAAAGTCGCAATGAATACGACTTCTAAGTTCGGCTGTAAAATCGATTTGTCATATGTTGTCATCGAATGTTATGCGAAACGGCTTTGAAAGTGCTTCCTAATATTCAGTTAACGCTTTAATATTTCTATATCTCTCGTATTGGGTAAAAGATTAGCCCAGTAATTTTCCACAAAAATATAATACAAATCGTTGATTTTCGAGTGTGCACATTTGTTATGCCTTTATTTTTTGTATTAATTCATTTCGGCATTTTTTTAAACATTTTATTTTTATTAATGTTTTTTTTTTTTTTGTGTTTGTTATTTTTTTTCTACGCGCAAGTAATGTCAAGTAATTGTTATTGATTTTTTTTGTTTTTGCTATTGCAATTTTTTTTGCTTTTCTATACATTTCCGCACTTGTTGTTGTTATTGTCATTTGTTAGCCCGATGCTCGTGGCCAGGCATGCCCATGCCCGCCAGCCAGTCAGTGACACAATTTAGAAACCAGTTTTGATTTGATTTGTTTTGCTTTTTTTGCGGATTTGGATTGAATCTCAGTTTTGGTTTCGATTTCATTTACAGTTTCGCTTTTAGTGTGCCAATACCCTAGTCTTGGGGCTGATTGGGGTGCGCAGTGCGGGGGAGGTTTGGCATAATCACGTATTCATTCATTGCAAACCCCACACACGCCAGCACCCCTCCGCCCCACCCCTTATCTATAAGTTAGGCCAGACAAAAAGCGGGCACATTACGTATACGCAGCGTCGCGACGAGGGCGGCTTTAAGGCCAAAGCCAAATGAAAAGGCAACAGTGACAACAACAAAGCACAAAAACGAAAACGAATTTTTAATTGTGCGTCGAGAAAAAGTTAACGGGGCTCAGGAAGCTATTTAGACACAAACACACTCAATCAGAAAGAGAGAGAGAGAGAGAGAGGGAGAGTGAGAGAGAGGGACACGCATTCAACAACAGGAAATCAATATTCGTGGTCAAGGCTGGAACTGCAACTGCAATAATAATAAAGGCAACAAGCAGCAACAACAACAAAAACAACAACAAAAACAACAACAAAAACAACAACAACAACAACAACTGTTGTTGGCATTGGCATTGGCCACAAAGTGCTCGTAATGAAATCGTTGACACCTGAGTGAAAGCCGCACAACACTTACTCTGGCTATTAACTTAATTGCCAAGGCAGCGCTCCTCGGTTCGCCTCCGTCAAGTAGGCAATGATTTAGGCGTTCAACATTTCAATTATTCGTTAGCTAGTGTCGTCGTGTCTTGGTGTCATATGAATAAATCCGCTGAGCACTCAGCTACCTGTTATCATCCATAATTGCCGTCGACAATCTACTAAGCACGCACGTTCGTGCCACCCAAGAGGCCCCTAAACGGGGCACACTGGTTGCAAAACATTTCTAAATTACATTCTATAAAGTAATTTGAACTAATAAAGTGCAGATTAATTTTAAATTGAGTGAGCAGTGGTTAAATAGCAAATATCTATCTTTAAAATATAATCAGAAGAAAAAAAAAACTATATCAACTATATTAAATAATATAAAAAAATTGTTTTGAAAATACGATTAAACTAAAAATTAGTTTAATTTAAATTTGACTAAATTTGAGTTTTTTGAATGTTCACTTTTTAAAAAGCAATTTCTATCTATTTCTATTTTTCCTTTATTTATGATTTAATCCTTAAAAGTTTGCGGTACCTAGAAAAATTTTCTTTTTTATAAATTTAGAATATCTAAATAGAACATCAGGCAGTTTTTAGATTAAAGTGCTTTTTTTAACATTTAAAATGTGATTAAAATATACTTACACAGAAAGTTTTTATTTAGTATTTCTCTTTTATGGATTATAGTTTAAATAATGTTTATTTTATGTTATAAACTTTTTTTATTAGTAAAATTTGTTGGCCTCTGGCTGCGTCCTTGTGTAACAAAGAGTTCATAATTTGAATATTTTTAGTGTAAAAGCTTTTTGGCTAAAAGCTTTGTCAGGCCAGACCCTCCCGCCCCTTCCAGCCGCACACAGCCAGAGGCTGCACAAGTAACCATGCTGACCTTGACCGTGTGCAAGGCTCGCTTTCGCACCTACTTTAATTGTCCATCTCTTTCCTTCCTGCTTGGCTGGCTGCAGAGCTTTTGGCAGTTGTTCAATAAATGCAGCTGGTGCGTAAATGCACTCGCTGCCAAAATGCCAGCGAGCTTTGAGCGAAGCTTTTGGGCGCACGTAAAGTGCATTTGATTTACGTCAGCAGCAGTTGTAAAAGTCTCGGTCAGCGCCAGCGGCAGCGGTCGCGATGGTCGTGCAAACAGCTGTGTGCGCTGCAGCGCAGCCGGCACTGGCAGCGCAGCCAGCAGCTGTTAACTATGCTACAGTTATACGCGCGCCTTCATTGTGCGCCTGCGCAGGTAACATGTGTGTGTCGCACCAACAGCAGCAGCAGCAGCAGCAGCAGCGGCAGCAGCAGCCACGACATTTGCTGGGAAGCCTTCCCAGACGCCACAACAATTTTAGGCTTGAGAGCGCACGCTGCTCCTCGTCCGCGCGTTTTGCATTTGACATTGTGTGCGTGCGTGCGTGCGTGAGTGTAAGCGTGCGTCTGTTTGTGTTGCCTGTGTCTTTAGATTGTTTTTGCTGCTCCTACAGTGAACTGTTAAGCAGCTCGCGGGTCAAAGTGCAACAGGCACGCAACTGTTACAAAAGTCGCCAACAATCAACTTATGGAAATTGTGCGCTCAGGCTGAAAGCGCATGAAAATTAAATGTGAAAACTTTGTCGCGTCTTTCAAATAAACACTTGAAGCGTTCAAGGTAAAAGCACGTTGAATGTTTGATCCATAAAACTTAATTTATTTAACAAACACACACACACACATACACACACAGGCGTTACACCTGCCAAGTTTTCAAGAGCGTACAACCTTGAAAAATATTAAAACGTGCACAAACATACACGGATATACACACAGGCAACACACACATACACACACACACACGCTGAAAGATATTTTGATAAAAATTATACCGAGAATTGTGGCACAACAAGTGAGCAAGCAGCCTGGCCACTTGGCCAGCTTCTATGGGACACACCTACACCTACACACACACACACACACACACACTGACATCCTGAAATGCTGCATACTATTTCGGGCACTCACACAAAATCATGTAATAATAAAATGGCACATGGGCGCAAATAACGGGCAACTGAGACACGGGGCGCGGCCACGGACAGAGCATCTTTTATGGCTCATCTTTGCACACTTTTGCGGTCGTAACTGTAAAGCTATAAATGTGGGTGTGATTGTGTGTCTGTGTGTGTGCTTTGAATACATTCACATTCCAAGCATAATTCACACAGCAGCTACCCAAGTGAAAACCAATCTCAATTTCACACACACACACACACCCATATGTACACACACACCCACGGACAATACGTTGACCTTGAAGTATGCAACACTTTTCCGACTATTACGAGAACAACAAGAGCTATCTATATACAAAAGCCTGTATAACATTGTCAGCACAATTACGTTATGTTTTAACGCCTTTAAGAGCACAATGAACACTTTAACCTTTGCACGTGTCATTTGTTTCACCCCCTCACATCCCCCTGCGCCTAGTACCCCCCGCCCCACCCACCACATGTCGCATGCCCTTCCTGTCCTTCAGCAAGCATTTCCGCTGCGAAAATTCCCATCAAATTAACACACACACACAGACAGACAGACAGACATACACACACACATATACACACACACAAAGTGACAACTGCGCCGATGGACAGGCGGACAGATACAAACAAAGTGGAGCATCGTTAATTTGTGCAAACAAATATCCGAAATACTTGTGGCTAAAAGGAACTAAAGAATCGAAGAAAATTATGCGCATCGCATGGAAACATTTTCCTTTTGTTTTCTTCCCTTATTTTATTTATTTTTTTTTCGTTAGATGGCTGCAAGTCAAAAGTGAAATGTAAAGTTTAACGAGGTTTGTTCATGTTCTGGAAATTATATTTTTTTCTTTCTGCTCACTTTTATGCTCTCTAAAATGTGGTAGATGCTGAAGGGGTATATCAGTGAGAAATATTCGCAACTTAGTTGTATATATAGAAATTATTGTATAGTTATAGTTTTTAAACATTATATTTTTTATACAAAATATAGGTAGAGAGTCTATAAATGGTTCGTATTCTGGTAGATGTTTCTTGATGGTACTCGTGGGATTATTGGCTCGACTTGAAAATATTTTCAAAATTTTTAATAGAATGAAATTACTCTGCACCTACTTGGCAACTAAAATGTTATTACGATTCATGTATTTATTAGTTTTTTTCTTATTAATGTTTTGTATTAATAGCTTTGCGTAATAACTCCTCAATTACTTTACAATTACTTGTTAATTACTTTGCAAATACTATGCAAGAATTGCGATATTACACTGTAATTGCTCTGTATTTACTTTTATAATATACTGCTAACATTTATAGGGTATATCGCAGTCGTTACCATTTATTCGACACGTTTTAGGCGGAAAATTTGTGCACAAGCCGAAAAGCGAGTGGCCCGAGGAAGGTGGTTGGGGGACAGGGAAGGGGAATGTGCCGCTGACATGGGCATGGACATGTCGTGGAAAGTGCCACGAAAGTGGAAACGAAGGCGTTTTATTGCGGAGAGGTGATGAAAAGTTGAGCACGAATGGCTAAACTTGACTTGACTTGAAAACTTATTGGCTCCAGCTGCTGTTTATATAAACTTGCGGCAGCAGCAGCAACAACAACAATTGCAAACACTCAAATCTGTTCAAGTTGCTTGCCACAATTTGATTCAATTTGGCTGACAACATGCAACATGGCAACAAAAAGTTGTTTAGCCCACGACCGCATAACTTGCTTATGACTTATAAGTCACGTGCCGTTCACTGTTTTTTCGCTCTCTCTCTCTCTCCACCATCCCCCATCACCGCCCCCCTTCACCATCCGCCCTTAACAGTTAAATGTTGTCAAATCGCATCAGAAACATTCAACAACCAAGTGCCACACACATGACTAACTTTTTAAGCACACGAGCAGCTAAATACGAGTTCGTGCATCAGTTTGAGTTTAAATCTGTGTGTGTGCCTATTTTTGAGTATTTACGCAATGCTGCACACCTGAACAGGGACACACAAAAAATACAAGTTACAATTTCCAATTTTTTTATTCCCAACTTTTTATGCCAGCGCAGAAGTTTGGAATCAATAGATAATTGAAGTTGTTCGGCTACCAAGTTTTCTCAGAAAAACTTGTTAATATGCGAAGTTGTTGAAATGAAAAACTTAAGAGTTTTGCGAATGATCGAAGAAAAATCATTTTTTTTTTGTTAGATAAGTTGTCTGAATGACAAATTAACTTACTGTTAAATAAGTTCAATTTCCAGGCTTTAAAAAAAATGAGAATTAAATGAGTTTCTAGTTAACTCAATTTTATATATAACTTTATGTAGAATAAAAATAAAATAATAATTATTTATTACACGTTTATTAAATAAGTTATATAATAATTATTATTAGAAAAACTATATGAAAGCTAAAGCTTAAAGGTATTTTAAATATAGCCACAATTTTTGGCGACACTTAAAAGAGCTGTAAATAAATATAAATGTACTGTCAGAGGTTCGTCAACTATATTTTTAAAAATTGAGCAAAACAACGAAAACATGTGATGTGTATTTAAAAGAATAGATTGCTAAGTGATTTGCGTAGTTTTGGGCAACGTTGCAACGTTGTTGTTATTCAAGCGACTTGCGTTGTTGTCTGAAACAACGTCGGCACTTTTATATTAATTTAGTAAAACGCAAAGCAAACAGCAACAAACGAAAATTGACAGCTCAGACAGCTGCGGGCGGGACAGGTGGTGGCAGGTGGTGGAGGCGTGGGCGTTGCAGGTGGGCAGGTGGGAATAGTATTAGAAGAGGCACATCATCGATTATTTTGATAAGCGACGCTGACATTGGTGCACAGTTCGCTTAGCCAAAGTGCGCTCTCTACCTGTGCGCAATCAGCTATCAGCTATCAGCGGTGGGTGGTTGGGTGGATGGGTTTGGTGGGTTTAGTGGGTGGTGCAAGCAGTTAACTCATAATGATGGCCTTGGCTAATGGCTACATGACAAAATACTTTTGGTGCGGCCCGGCACTCGCTGTCCGCTAATCAGAAATGGCAACAACATCAACATCATTATGATTAATATCATCATCGTCATTATAATTTTCATATATACGCCTCGCGTTCGCTTTGCTTCGCTGCGCTGTTATCGATTAATTAACGGAACAGGGCACGTTACGCTTTGACTTATCGTTCACACACACACACACTCACACACACACACAGAGAGAGAGACGAACACCCACACGATAGGAAACAGACAGGACAATTTAACGTTGCGTACACATTTGATATTCCCACGTGCAGGCTCTCAGCGTTATTAAATTGCTATTTATAAACTGGGAACATAACTGAATTGTACTGAAATTCTGTAAGTTCTGAAATACCCTGTACTTGTCGCAAAGTTGTTTAAATGGGGTATATGTTGCAGGAGTGCAAATACCACTGATTACAGTTGTGTTCAGATAATTAATTAATTAATTTAAATTAAGAACAGTTTCTTAACCCGTGGCTAAGTACGGAAATATCTCTATATATTAATAGTATCACTGAAGGGTAAACCTATTTAATTTCTTCCATGTTTTTTTTCCTATTTAATTTTAGCTTTCTATTGTTTTCCTCTTTTGTATATTTTTTTTGTTTTTTTTGCTTATCTCTTCTGCTTATCAGCGACGCAATTGTCAAGGATACGTTGCACGATATCATAAAGTTATTAGGGAAATTTAGCATAAAATATCGAAGGGGGTGGGTTGGGTTGTGTGGGCGTTCTGCTTAAATATATGGGCGTAACTGTTGTGGCTGGTTGTGGCTGGCAGGTGCTTTACTGTCATTGTGTGCACAGAGTAGAAACAGGACACAATAGGGACAGGGGAGAGGCGGGCAGCCGCATAAAGTTAATTTCATTCTCATTTTCATTTATGTGTGTGCTTAGTACAAGATGGATTTCATGTTATTGCAGATACGCAGAGACCGACCAAACAGTCACAAAGTTATAATACAAGCCAGGCCAATCAGGTGAAAAACATTGGCTTTAACAGGTAGCTAATGGAGCATAATCTAATATACGGGTTTACATGCTGACGAGCTTAATTTACATGTGTCTAAAGTATATGATGTGGGTTGTGCTTTAATTTAACAGATTAAATATAAGGTATTTAAAATTCATATTTTATTGATTGACAGATTGACTAAAGTACAATTCCAGTCAATGGTTTTTATTATTATTTATGATCCGATCTGATAAGGCTAAAGTCGCATTTAATTCAAATTTGAAATATCTGTGTTTTTTACTGTTATAAATTGTTTTAGAGATCGTAATAATAACTCGATTAGACTGGCAATGAAAGTTCGCTACGCATTTTCATTGGTGTCTTTAGCCTTCGCACTGATTTTTAAATAGACGAGCATTCTATTTAAAAAGTTGATTGATATGTATAAAGCAACATAGAGCAAATATTGCACAAGCAAACAACTTCAACAACAACAACAACAACAACAACTGCTGCTGCCAAAGAGCGACAATTTGAAATGGCGCAATCAATGCATTCGTCACTATGAATCAATTGATTTTGATTAAGAACAATTAGCAATAACGCCATTAAAAATATGTGTCTACACTAACAAAACAATCCCCATGCAACATGAAATAATTTGAAGTGTATTCTAGTGCGTGGCAGCATGATCCCAGGGACAGGGACAGGGACAGGGGCAGGGGAAGGGGTCTCGTGATACTTGATGATGAATTTGCGGGCTTTGGCTGCACGTCTCTGTGGCAAGAGACAGACGCCCGGAGTTGTGTCAATATTTACAGAATTATATTTACACATGACAAGACGACGTCACGCGCCAACCACAATAACAACAACAACAATAACAATAACAGCAACAATAATAACAATGATGCTGAATGTTGACGCTGCCAAGTCACATGACTGTAATTCTTTGTTGTTGGTTTTTTCTTTTATAGATTTTTAATTGAAAAGTATTTTTGCCGTTGTTGTCTTGAGTCACGTAACATGACCAGTAAAAGATAGATAGTTGTCATCCATTGAGTAACCAGTTGTTAAATTCTCTTCCCTTTCCCCTTTCCCTCTCCCTTGCAGTCCGGCAATGAAGATCCCGATGAAGTGCTGCTGGACTCGGAAATGGACAAGGTCTTTGCCGGCTCAAAAGCGCTCAAAGATAAGTTCGATGTGAACACTTTCCAGGACAACAGCCAGCAGCCAATTGGTTCGCGAAAGAAGAGCAGTGAGTAGTCTATCCAATTCACAATTGATCAATATTGATCATTTTTTTTTTTTTTGCCACACTTCCAGTTCGCACAAATGATCTTAACATTGAGGAAGACTCTGAATACGAAAGCCAAACTGAGCCACTGAATAATGCACAAAACTATGATGATATACCCGAAGATTTTCCACTAGTCTCGGAGCGTGCTGGCCACGGCGATCACTCGGACAATTCGGCCGACGAAAAGCACGTCAAGTTCGGTGATGCCAAGAAGAAAATTGTCATCACACCGCCCAGTTTAAGCTATGATGAACAGCCCACGGACCAATCGCACGAACGCAAACGCAGAAAAAGGTTGCCACAAAAAAAACCTATTAAAATAAAAACTCTTCAATTAATTCTCTAATCTAATCATCGATTCCATTTAACAGCCGCCATCAGTATTATAGACAACGTAAATTCTCACATCAGGACAGCGTGGAACCCAAAAAGACAATCGAGGAGAACGGTGATGCAGGTGCGCGTAGGATCTCTGTGCAGCCTGAGGACACGGCATTGGAGGTAGGCCAGCCGTAACTCTAGCTAATACCCAAAAACCGAAAAAATGAACATCTTAACTAACCTCGACCTTGGTTTTAGTTACCAAAAAAGAAAAGATTTTAAACTAAACCAGTCAAATACCTCTCGTTACCATTGCTTCTTTTGCTGCCTTCTACGCTCGGATTCACATCCACCTGTAGACAAAGGCCCAAGCGCCGGCTGCTACTCAGGTTGACCACAATCCCCCCAGCTGAATGCCCTCTAGCTTAGAGTCCGATCTTTGCTTTACTAAAGCGACTTCTTGTTTCTCCCACATGTGCACACAGGAAGCTGATCTCAATGAGTTGAGATCACATCGTTCGGATGATCCGCGCGCCCTGCGTCGTCACAAGATTCATCACTCGTCCATCAAACTGCGCGAGCTGCCGCAGATAACGATTTCACCGTTTCAAAACAAGAAGGCCGAGGTCGATCACAGCCCACATGAGGTGAGGATCCAATCTGAAGACTACGCCATATATACATATATATTTATACAGCTTGCTTTGTCCGCTTTAGATCTTTGTGCAGCTGGATGAGCTCACGGGCGTGGGCGAGGACCGTGAGTGGAAGGAAACGGCGCGCTGGATCAAGTATGAGGAGGATGTGGAGGAGGGCTCCGATCGGTGGGGCAAACCACACGTTGCCTCTCTCTCATTCCATTCGCTGCTCAATTTGCGTCGCTGCCTGGAAACGGGCGTTGTCCTGCTGGATCTTAACGAGAAGGACCTGCCCGCGGTTGCCTATCGTGTCGTCGAGCAGGTAAACTACGCTAAACTCTTTCTTTCTTCTCTGCTTAACGTGCGTTCTTCTTCTTTGTCAGATGGTGGTCGATGATCTTATCAATATCAATGATAAGCCTTCGGTGATGCGATCGCTCCTGTTGCGCCATCGCCACGTGAACGAGCATCAGGGCGTGCTGCCGTTCACCAAGCGCAAGTACAACAGCTACACGAGTCTGCAGGTGAGACAGCGATCCTCAGTGATCCTCCGATTCGGAACTTTTAAAAAATATACATAAAATGGCCCATTCACAAATTAACAACTTGCATTCATTCAGTGCGTGTTCGTATTCGCTATAAATTGGCTTTAAGTATAATGTGTTTCCAAATTTGTTAATCATTATGATCGTGTTCAACATATGCTCTTGTCTATTTCTGCATCAATGCGCCCATAACTGTGCTACATTTTTCATCAACCATACTCGTTATCGTACTACACCAACAACAACTACTACTACTACAACTACAACAACAACAACAACACCTACAGCATCTGCTACCCAAATCGGTAATAAACGGCTTTTGTATGTAGACATATGAGATATGATATATATCTATATATCTATAGAGTAAATCAGACATACCTAACAAGCTGCTTTTGTCCACCACGTTCTGTGTTTCTTTTGACTCTACTTTTCTTACGTTTCTGTCATTCTTTTGTTTGCCTACATTCGTATGTCTACATATATATAATTGTATATATATGTATATATATTTATATATATCTGAACACTGAACACACTTTGTCTCACAATTGCGCACCACACCAAAAAGCTACTTTGGATGGGCGCCGAGGCTTCACAGCAGTTCCAACAACAACAGCTACAGCAGCAACAACTACAACAACAACAATACCTACAACGATCCGCCAAAGCGAGACGCAGCATCTGTGTGACCTCCAGTGCGCCGCCGGCGGCCATGCTCAATGTGGGCGCCGTAGATCACCGACGACACTCGACGACATCGTATCTGGGTGTAATAAGTTCATAGCCCTAGTTGCCCAAAAGCAAAAAAAGACATTCCAAAGATCAGGGGATGAAACCTTATGAATGGAAATCATGACTGCAAGCCCATAAATGAAAATTTACTTTCAACAAGACTCAAAACAAAGTTCGGCTTAGATTCGTTTATTGTTAATCTGGTCTTGTATTTTATTTTTTTCTCACTTCTCAAATTTATTTTATTTTAAGTCTTTACTAAACAAACAATTGAAATTTTTTTCAATTATGGATATTATCGGAAATTTTCATATATGTTGCATCGGAATTAATTTATTATTTTTACTAACAAAAAAATTCCCTTTTTATTTATTTATTAATAAAGAGTTATTCTATCTAATAGTAAATTCTCATAAATAATCAAACAAGTGAGGGGTTAATTTTTGATTTGATAAGTATTTGAGAATGAAAAGCGGGTCGTTTTAAAACAACAGTTTGCAGCCTTGATCCTAAAACTAAACCCATTCTTTGTAGAACGGTTTCATTCCCTGTTCAGTTAAATTGCTTTAGAATTCGAGCCGTTTTCTTTTTTAGCCCACCTTGCCACCACCCACCACGTAGCCCCCCCTCTTAGTACCACTTTAAATGCTCTCCAAACTCCAAAACTCAACCACACGATTGGCAAGTTCTCAATTGTGTTGTTTATTTACCAAACTTACTCGTAAGTTAGCCCCTCCTTAACCTCAAGAAAAAAGAAACAAAAAAAAAATAGAAAGAAAAACTAATAAATGCACCAAATCAGCCTTAACCCTTAAGTGCACGCCTGTTAAATGTTCTGCATGTTGTGCCTGTTGCATACTGTTAACACCCACTGTACCCGTGCTTAGCATATCTGATTACTAAGCTCCTTGACTCGTCTTCACAGAACCTCTCTGGCGGCACCGATGACAAGAAGATCAGGATTATGCCGGCCAGCGAAATTGGCGGCAGCAAGCGCAGCAACGAACTCAAGATTGACATGAAGGACGATCTGTACTCCTCCTCGCAGGAGGACCTCAAGAAGCTCCAGAACGATACCATACTCAAGCGCATACCAGCTGGCGCTGAGGCCACCACAGTTCTGGTAAGTTAACCTCACGTAAAAAAATTAAAACGGGGGAGAGAGTGAAAAGTTAAGGAATGGTTCAATTTTAAAATCAACGCTAAATGAGAAGCAAAAATACGAAGCTTTTTTAGAATGTGATAGCTGTTTACTGGGTTATTTACCTGCTAGGCTTCGACTTAGACGTGAGGTGATCGTCTTAAACATGTAAATAGTCTAAGTTGGTAGGATCAGAGATATTAGTCCACATAAATAAAAAAAATAACCCAAGAAAGATGCAGGCGTGCCTAGCGACAGGCAGCCCTACGAGGTTCCCGCCCCAAACAGGTCCCAGACCCTCTTGTGTAGACTTCGCCATATACAAGAACCTCCCGCATTGGACGGTGAACATTGAGTCACGCCCGGACCTGAGCTCAGACCACCTGCCGCT
>SCDS01001128.1:0-17188 GCA_004149465.1 Drosophila nigromelanica | reverse complement strand
TCTGGTCACGCACTCGTCACCCCGCTGATAAAGCTAACTGGCGCAGAGTCGCAGACGAGCTCCACCGCCAGCTACAGGACCAACGGGCAAGATACTTTGCCAAAGCTCATGAAAAAGGAACTGATTACTGATGCGCACAATATTCGTCACTTTGCGGTTCAAAAAAAGAACTGTCCACAAACCAGATGACTTTTAACCTGCATGCTTAGTTTAAGTAAAATATCCTTGTACGCAGGAATTTTATTTTTATGTATATTTATTATTACAAAATTATTTGTTTAATTTAAAAGAAGAAAAAGCGAGATCTTTAAATTTTGAACTCAGAACTGTTTTTTTTTCCGAGTGTATAAGTTGATTAACTTATCTTTCCACAGTTCTGATCATGAATCCTATATAGAACAATTATTTATGCAATACCTTTCCCAGGTGGGCGCCGTGGAGTTCCTGGAACAGCCGACGATCGCCTTCGTGCGTCTGTCGGAGGGCGTGTTGATGCCGACGCTGACGGAGGTGCCGGTGCCGGTGCGGTTTATGTTTGTGCTGCTGGGACCGCGCAACTTTGACCTGGATTACCATGAGGTGGGTCGCTCCATCTCGACGCTGATGGCGAACGAGCACTTTCATGCCATTGCCTACAAGGCGGACGATCGTCGGGATCTGCTCTCGGCCATCAATGAGTTCCTGGACGACTCCATTGTGCTGCCGCCGGGCAACTGGGATCGTCACGATCTGCTGCCCTTCGAGGAGCTGAAGGCGAAGAAAGACTGGATACGCACGCGCAAGATTAAGGCGCTGCAGGTGAAGCGCGACAGCGAAATGATCAAAATTGGCCGGGACGAGGAGAAGGCCCTGCTCGAGAAGCAGGCCCTGGGCGCCATCACTAGTCCCGGCGGTCCCGGCGGCGATGACGGCGACGATGACGGCGACGATGGCAAAAAAAAGAAGCCCAGTCCCATGGATAAAACGCACAGGCTCTGGGGCGGTCTGCGCAACGACCTCAAGCGCCGCATGCCCATGTACAAGAGCGACATACTCGATGGACTCAACACGGAGACGCTGGCGGCCACCGTCTTCATGTACTTTGCCTGCCTCTCGACGGCGATCACTTTCGGCGGCTTGGCCTCGGCCAAGACGGACAGCTGGATCGGCATACCGGAGACGCTGATTGCCTGCTCCCTGGTGGGCATTGTCTTTCACAGTCTGTCCTGCCAGCCGCTGGTCATCATTGGCACCACGGGACCGCTGCTCCTCTTCGATGAGGCCCTGATGGTCTTCTGCACCGAATACAATTTGGACTTCCTCTCGCTCCGGGTTTACGTCGGCGTCTGGCTGATAATCATAGCCTTGTGCGTGTCCGCGTTTGAGGGCAGCGTCTACGTCCGACTTTTGACGCGCTTCACGCAGGAGATCTTCTCGGCCCTGATCACGCTCATCTACATTGTGGAGACCATGATGAAGCTGGTGTCCATTTACAAGCTCAATCCCCTCCTGGCCGACTACAATTTGCCGCCGCCGACGCTCGTCGAGCACGAGCTGGCCAATGGCACGCAACAGTTCAACATGAGCGTCACAATGCTGAATGCCAGCACAACGCTGGCGCCACCAGCGCTGCCCAAGTTGCCCACCAATCAGCCCAATACGGCGCTCTTCTGCACCATACTCACCCTGGCCACCTTTGTGGTCGCCTACTACTTGAAACTCTTCCGCAACTCGCACTTTCTGGGCCGCAATGCGCGACGCGCTCTGGGCGACTTTGGTGTGCCCATCTCGATAGCGATATTTGTGCTCGTCGATTATTTGGTTCCATCGGTCTATACGGAGAAGCTGGTGGTGCCCGAGGGCCTCTCGCCCAGCGATCCGACGCGACGCGGCTGGTTTATTGGCTTCAACACGTTCAGCACTTGGATTCCGTTCGCCTGCGTGGTGCCCGCCCTGCTCGTCTACATACTGATCTTCATGGAGTCGCAGATATCCGAGCTGATTGTGGACAAGCCGGAGCGTGGCTTGAAGAAGGGTTCCGGCCTGCACTGGGACATCGTGCTGCTCTGCCTGCTGAACACCTTCTGCGGCCTCTTCGGCATGCCCTGGCATTGTGCGGCCACCGTCCGCTCGGTGACCCACGTCTCCTCCGTCACGGTGATGTCGCGGTAGGTTCTCTAGTTCTTTATGAATATAGTCAGTTTTGAGTAAATCTCTCTCTCTCTCTCTCTCCCTCTCTCTGTCTCGCTTTGCAGCACTCACGCACCTGGCGAATCGCCGAGCATTATCGACGTGAAGGAGCAGCGCTTGTCCGGCTTCTTTGTCTGCGTCATGATTGGACTCTCGGTGCTGATGTCGCCGCTGCTGCGTCTCATACCCATGGCCGTGCTCTTTGGCGTCTTTCTCTATATGGGCGTGGCCTCAATGAGCGGCGTCCAGCTGTTTGAACGGTTAGTTATATTGAAATTACTGTAGAAAAACCAAATTTGATATCGGATCAGTCAGAAGTTGATCTCCGCTAAAAATCGCTCCATAACATTTTGGCAAATTAATAAAAATCCGTGTATCTTGTAGCGGGTAAACTAAGAAAATCCATAACTACCCTAGTTTTTGAGCTATAATCTTAATCTCAAATAAATGTAATATATATAAACATTTTTTTTTTAATTTCAGCATACGGCTATATTTCATGCCGGTGAAGCATTATCCACCCACAAACTATGTGAAGCGCGTGCGGCCGTGGAAGCTGCATCTGTTTACCACCATACAGGTGATGTGCCTGGCAGTTTTGTGGGCTGTTAAATCATCGAAAATTTCGCTGGCTTTTCCCTTTTTCCTTATAATGATGGTGCCCGTGCGCTATTGCCTGAACAAGTTATATAATCAGGAGGAATTGCAAGCGGTAAAAGCAAAATACAAATGATGATTATCAAAAAGAGTCTTAAGAGACTTTCCGATTTTCCTATCTTTCCAGTTGGATGGCAGCGAGGTGAAGCACGATGAGGACGAGCCCGATTTCTACGCGCAGACTACCATACCAGCCTAGTGACTTAGCAGCAACTGGAGTCGGCTGTTAGCCGGGCTCGGGTTTAGGCCAAACTTAACTAAATTAGTCGTTTAATAAGTATAGAAAGTATTAAAGCCAAGCCGCGTACCAACCATACAAAAAACAAAACAAAACAAAAATAATAATTATAATAATAATACAAACGCATAACGAACATGTTTGTGACAAAATTGTGGTGATCGTGTAAACGAACTACCTGCATTAGTATTTAATGTAAAACAAAAAAACACCACACACACACACACACACAAATATCTATTAGATTATAAAGGTAACAGCTGGCTGCAGACATCTGTTGATTAGGGCCCGATTTGTGGGTGCCAGAGCTGAAACTCAAGAGGAAAAGAAAACGTTGTACCTAAAATGAAACATGACATGGTTAGATCAAAACTAGCTGATCACAAATATATTGAAATGCAAATTAATTAAATAACTTCTTGTAAAGCACTTTAGCTAAATTACCGATAAACGATTAACATTAAACGATAACCATTGAGCGTTTCTATTTCCGTTTCCGATTGAACAAAACAAAAAAGACTCTACTTCGTTAAGCATTAGCTGTGCACTTAGGACCTTCATTTATGCCTTATGACAGGATGTTTGCTTAGCGAAAAAAACACATATTTATATATATATAAAAAAAGAAAAACAAACAAGAAACTATGCATCACACAAAAAAAAAATATATTTATTTGATTTTTCTCGTTGATTAATTTTTCGTGTCGCGCGTATTATTAGCAATAATTTTGCATATACATATATAATATACATATATTTATATATGTATATATATTTACAATAATAAACTCGATTTAGTCTCATCGAAAGAGCAATGAACACGAAGAAGCATTCTTAGAAACAAAATCATAAACTATTTAGCTTCAACTGGCGTAGTGATAATTAGTGTCAAACACACACAAACAAATCCCAAAATCCCAGATCTAACAAATCACAAAAATTGATAAGGAAAAAAAACAAAACTAACAAAAAAAAACGTAACTAAATTAAATTTAAAGAAATTTAAAATATATATTTGCGTACTTCGCTTAGCGCACACTTTTAAAGTGAATGCTCCGTTGTGACGTAGCCGCTGTAAGTTTTGCCTTTTTTTGGAATTAACCCATTGTATACTTATTGTATAGTCTTATATCCCGTTTCAACAATATCCGTTCGGAGCGGTTCACGCTGCGAACCCAAACTATTTTTATGTAACTTGCATGTACTTATACTCGTACGATACTTACTCTTAAGTAGTTGTTGTCTAGTTTGTTTTATTCAAATTCAAATAAAATACAAAATTATATCAAACTCAATTCGTTTTATCTAAATTAATAAGATTACACATAATAAGCAATACAAAAGTCGCTCGGCTGGTTATAAGACTTTAAACTCTTATCATCATCTCATCTCTTCTCATTTTTATATAACTAAAGCTCCCACAAATTTGACAAAATTTAACTGATTTTCTGTTCGAGAGCTTCGATTTCGAAAACTAAACTGGAGCCATAAATTTTTCAAATATATGCTCGTCCATGCCACGATCAAAAATTGATCGACAACTACTTCCGATGGTTTCTTTAGCACCTAAATAATCTTAATAAAAATTACATCAATATCGGTTAAGAAAACGTGTTTTCATGTTTTTGTAATTTTTATATGCTCTTTCTGAAAAATATGTGAACAAATTTGATCTTTTAAATGCAAAGCTATCAAAACCATGAGCAAAATGTTTTTAAACATAAAAATCGGTTCAGTTTTGTTTTGTACGAGTTTACTTTTTTTATTTTTTTATTTGTCATGATTTTGGAGGTCCTACTTTTTTCTCTAACAGATTCCACACAATTTTAGGCTACAAAATGCATATATTTTCAATAAAAGAAAATTGCACAATTTTTGTAGGGTATCTCCCAGTCCGAGTTCCCTCGACTAAACAATTTTTAATTTGGTATTTTAATTAATTCTTGTGCAATACTTATGAGGTTTCTTTTTTCAAAAAAAAAAATGTTTTCAGTCATATATCCTTTCCCACACATATTTGTTATTGCCCGCAACATGCTCTCTCGGCAGCTGGGCCAAAACTAACGGTTCTTGCGCTGCTTATCAACGTGGCACTGGCAAAGCTCGGGGCAACTACAAGTTTGACTCAAGCTCGTTGCAAGCGAAAGCTCGCCGTGGTTAACAAAAAAAAGCTGTCCCAAGCCTGCGAGTGGCGAGTGGCCCGCATTTCAACTCCACTCAAAGGACTATGCCAACATGTTGTGTGGGGACTGGGACAGCAGTGATAATGCGAAGTCAAAATGCCAACATATTGTGACAGTGACAGTTCAGGACGAGACGCCATCAACGTCGCGTCGGTCGCTCCCGTTGCAAACGCAGTTTGTCGTGCGATTTGTCGTCAAACAACTACGAAATCTTGATAAGCAATAAGCCGCAGGCAGCAGGACGCGAATGTTGGCGCGTTTTTTATGGCCAAAAAGCGAGGACTCTTAACTTCGACGAAAATGGCTAATAATTTTGTATCCGTGTCTGTGACGGAGGGCAAGTGAAATGTGCGCAACCGACGACCCGGCATAACGTGACAACCATTCTGAATCTGAATTTAATATGTTGTGTGTGTGTGAGCGGAGTGTGTGTTTTTGTGTGTGTGTGTGTGTGTGTGCCCATAACTAAATACGAGTTTATTGTTATATTGTGCTGCTGGCTGTCATTTTGCAATTTGGTTTCATTTCGTTTACAGGGCAATTCATTTGCTTTAACATATGCAAATTCCAACACACAACACCCACACACACACACACACACTTGCACACACAGTGGGTGCCGCGTGTTTATGCAAAAGAAAATTGCAAGAGCAGCGCCCTGCGGCTGGTGACATGCACGACTTGCAGCCGGCTGACAGTTGGCATATTACACATACGCCATGTTGCACATACACAAATTATGTAATAACACATTAGGCGCCTTAGTGGCAGCAGCAACAACAACAACAACAAGAATGACAATGACAGCGATAATGATGTTGACCTTTGACACCCACTGAATGGTGCTTAAACGACATTCTTATGCATAACATATTCATAGTTTTATATATTTTGTGTGTCTCATGAGCTGCTTATTGCTTAAGTATTTCGGTATATATATATATATATAGATATTCTATGACTGCAACGCCTGGCGTATATCCGATTCGGCAGCCACGAGGGGTGCACGCACCTCGATGCCACGCACTGGCGCCCGATCCAGATGATGTATGACTTTGTAGACCTCGCTGCGATTGAGGTCGATTTTGCGCTCCGGTTTCTGGTACTTCATGAAGTTGACCCTGCAGTAAAGCACAAGCATGAGACCGGAGTGAGAGAGAGAATGAAAGAGAGAGGGAGAGGGAGAGTTGTGGGACTGCTGAACATGCATGTGCATTTAAATAAGTACTCTGCTGGTCACGTTGAAGCACTCTTCGGGCTGCAACGTTGCCAAAGCCATGCAATGAACCATGCGACAAACTAACCTGTGCGCTGCCCTCGCCACGCCGAGGCTCTGCAGCTCCCTGTGGGCGATGAATCGAACCGTGAACGTGAAGCCAAAAACGTAACCAAGTAAAAACGTAAACGTAACCAAAATTGAAGTGTGTGCATTGCCCCCAGTGGTTAAGTACAACAAGACAAGGGCGGGCCAAATAAAAAAAAAAAAATGCAAGCAAACGTTGTTAGCCTTATTAGCAGTAGAAGTCAAAGTCGTAGTCAAAGTTGAAGTCAGAATCGGAATCGGAGTCGGAGTCGAAAACTTACCTGAAGCGCTGGCGTGTTATGTGCTCGCCATTGAATAAACGATTCCAAAATGCAATCTACGAAAGAGGCGAGACGAAACGAAAGCCACGTAAGCATGCATATAAGAAAAATGCCAAGCACAAAAAAAAAAAAGAAAATAAAGAAAATCAGAGAAAGCCAGCTGCAGAAGAGGAAGCAATATAATGCAACAGAGCTGGCACAAGTCAAATCAAAATGCAAGCCAAAAAGGACGGGCACACAAAAATGAACTGAGAGACAGACAGACAGACAGACAGACAGGCTGACAAAAAGTGGGACAGACAGGCTGACAGACGGTCGTTCAATATGATAATGTTAATGAAACTGCAGCTCCGGCAATAATACCTGGCATCGTAGCCCAGCAACGGACTCTCGTAAGGGCAGCTGCTAATGCGCAAAATTATGAAGCCAAGTTTGGTGCGTGCCATGGAAAATGAGAAATGAGTAGACGAGTATGAGCATATGAGTGTCTATGAGTGTGTGTGCGAGTGTGTGCGAGTGTACGGGTGTATCAGTGGGATGAGCAAGTGACTGTGACTGTGACCATGGCAATATGGCATTATGATGGCAATGCGAACAAGGCAATGCCAGGACACAATATGGTCTTAGCAATGTCAATTGCAATGCTGTTGCTGATGATCACAGGGAGATGGGCGAGTGGACATGCTGCGGGATGGGAATGCGTTCTAAACCGAACGCAAACAGTGGAACAATTCATTATAAGAACGTGTGTGTGTGTGTGTTCGTGTGTGTGTGTGTGTGTGTGTGTGTTCATGTGTGTTCTCTACCCACCCCAGAGTGCTGCCAGTTATAAGCTCCGCCTGGGCGCTGAGCGTTTCGGCGATGAATTCATCATTGTAGGCATCTTTGGGTCGGTACCAGCGCCTGCCGCCGGGCAGCACCAAAGGACGCTCCGACGATGGCGTTAGGGGACCAAAGGCGCGCTTCGAACGCCTGGGATTGTTTTTGCGCACCAAATGCTCCTCGAGCTCCTCAATGACATTGTGTTTCTGGCATGTCATCACATGCCCAAAAAACAAAACAAAAAAAAAATAAAACACGCACAGAGAAGACGTTAAGAGAATTCAGTAGAGCCAGAGACAGAGAGAGAGAGAGAAAGAGAGAATGAAGGAGTAGAGTAGAATGAAAATTTGCAGTGGTTTCAGTTTCGGGTTATTTGCGTTGGTTTTTCGGCTGTCACGCCGCCTACTAATTGTCTTTTGGTTTCTGCCTTTTCCCCGCTCTGAGACTGAGTCTGAGTCTGAAGTCTGAGACTGTGATTTTTATTTTATTTTTTTTTTTTTTGTTCTCATTTATTTAACTGGCAGCTTATGTGTGTGGTATACACAAGTGTGTGCAACAACAGTTTGGTGGCAATTTATCAAAATTTAAACTCGATTTAAGCTAACTAAGCTAACTACTCTTGGAAGCGCACATTATGCTGCAAGTAGAAAAAGACAAAAACCAAATGGCATTTTAGTTAATTTGATTTGTGGAGATGGGCAAGGGAAATGGCCAGGAAAGAGCCCACAAAAAAATATACAGTAAAAAAAAATACAACAACTGAGGCATGTTAGAAATGGAAACGGAAACGGAGACTGTGTTGAAGACAAAGACTGAGACTGAGACTGAAACTGAGACTGAAACTGAGATGGGGCACAGCTGGCCAGCAAAAAAAAAATATATATAGATAAAAATAATGAACACTAACTGAAGGCTTCAGTCGAGCTGAACGACTCAGAGTTATGCTGTATATATAAAGCTTAAGTGGGCGTTTGATTGTTAGGAAACTTTCGGATTTCAAGTGCTGCTACTACATCTAATCCGGATTAGAGCAACAAAATAATTAAATAAAAAATACACATTTCAAGAATGTTCGAAAGTAGAACCTCTTATGGATAATCTTTTGTATTCAAGTCTTCTATTCAGTAATTTGTTTTTAAATTTTAAAAAATGTTCTTGAATTACAATTTTTGTTTTATTTGCTTAAAGTTGTGTTTGTTGTGCAAGAAAATCCAATTGCACTCATGGAAAAAATTGAATTTTCTGTAGAACTAAAACTCGAGTTGTTCAGTCTCTGTTTAAAGTAGGTTTTCAGGCAGACAGTCGGGCTTGCCTATGAAGACCCAACCTGGCTAAATGCGCCTACTTTAAAAATATACGCGCAAATGCCTGTAGATTTTTCATTTTGGATGCGCTTACCTTTTGCCTCTTGAAGCACTGCTCCTCGTTCAGCTGCTCCTCCAGCTGGCGATTGTCGCCATTTGAGAGGGAAATTTCCGCCACTTCCAGGTCATTGGCGTCGTCGCATTTATCCTCATTATTTTCACATGCTGTCGCCTCCTCTTCGCCCGACTGCGCTCGCTTGCCAACCTCAGAATTGGACATGTCTGTGTGCAGAGAGAGAGAGGGAGAGAGAGAGAGAGAGAGAGAGAGAGAGACGGAGAGGGATTTGGGGGGGCATATGCAAAGTGTGCCATTAGAAAAATTTAATTACTGTAACCTCGGCCATAACTCTCGAGCCAGCACCTTCATACTCGCCAGGTTGTTCTCCCCCGTCCGTCGTCAGCTCCGCCTGCTCCTCTCCATCGATTTGTGGCTGCTGCTGCTGCTCCTGTTGCAGCTTAAATGTGGGCAACAATTCGGCCAGCTGCTTGGTCACCGCGTCCAATGTTGACTGTATGGTGGAGGGCAGCGAGGAGAGCGCCGCGAGCTGTTTTTGCACATCGGCCAGTTGTTTTTCCAGTGCCAGCTCCTCGTCGGTTTTTGGCGGCGTTGCGGGGCCGCCTTCGGGCTGCTGCTCGTTAGGCTCAGCTGGGGCTGTTTGTTCTTCTCCTGCCCTGCCCTCTGTCTCTTCTTCTTTGTTGTTGTTGTTGTTGTTGTCGGGCTCCTCTTTGGACGCGTCCGCCTTCTCCAACTGCTCGCCTTCCGGCTCCTCGGGCAAATCGTTGTTGCCATTGTCTGGCAATTGTTCCAAATTCGGCACTTCACTGTCCGTGGGCAGAGGCTCCTCATCCTCCGCCTCCACCTCCGCCTCCGACTCCTTGGTCCCTTCATCAGCCGGCGGTGGGGTCGCTTCCTTTGGCGCTGGCTTAGCTTCCGGCTGTCACGGACTCAAGTTGCTGCCTGTTCAGTGTCTCTTGTGCATTGGTTGTTCATGGAACGCTACTCACCATCGGCGATTTGTCGCGGGGCGCGGACTTGACAATCTTCACCTTGTAGGCATTGGCCGCTCGTCGTTCCGCCTCCAGCTGCTGTTTGCTCTTTGGGACGGGTCGATCGGGTCGCTGCAGGAACGTGGACCACTTGCGGTTCTCCTTCTCCTTCTCCAGCTTGGTCTTGGTCACCTCCTCGTTGAGGGAGCGCAGCACATCGCTGGTCATGCAGACGCCCGGCTTGGGAAAGATTCTATAGAAATTAACGCTACGATATAGAAACAGGTTAAGGTCGTTCGAAGTGGCAGCTGCTGCTGCTGACAGACAGACAGACAGACAGACAGGCAGCTCTGTCAACGCACCCAAGCACATTGTGCTCCTTCAGGACCTCCGACTCGCCGGACAGCACTGCTGCAATTTCCTCCTCCACCAGCTTAATTTCCGTCTGTTCCGACATCGCCGAGCACGGACGATCGGGCAAATCAGGCAAATAAAGGCTGTCCACGTTGACCCCGTTCTCCTCCTGCCGCTGCTCCTTGTCGTGCGAATGCATTTCCGTCAGTGCGCCGCGACATTCCAGCTCCACATTCGCCTCCAGTTGCGCAACCTCGACCTGTTCCTGTTCCGGAATGAACGCTTTTGTGGCTTCCGTTAACGACGGCAACGGCAACGGCAACGGCGATGCGGATGTGGATGCGGATGCGGCTGCGGTTGGCAACTGCTCAGGCGTTGGTGACTTGGTCAATGAACTCGCGCTCAATGGGAACCGCCTCGGACCCTGGTACACCTCCTCCTCCTCCGCCTCGCTGTTGGTCAATGGGGAAATTTTGACGTGCACGGTTTATGGCCAAGATGAACGAACGGACTTACCGATGGACGCCAAAGTAGAAGACGCTGCCGCTGCTCATGATTAGCCGATGGGCCTCGTCATGGGTGAGGGGCGTGGCAGCCGTATCGTTGATACGCACAATCACATCCTCAACGCGCAGGCCCGCCTCCTCGGCGATGCTGCCCTCCGCCACCTGGCGGACAATGACAAAGAGACAAAGAGAGAAAGAGAATGGGGGACAGTCTCAGAGATACGGAAAGCGTTGCAGATACAAAATCAATTATCTGCCGTCACGCGCAATGTGCATATAAATAAAATGCGCGCAAAATGTCAACAAAAAAAAAAAAAACGCACACGGGGGCGGGGGGCGTGGCGGGGCAGTTGCCCGGACCAAGACAAAGCCGCTGCATGTGGCACTCTGTGCGTGAGGGGTGCTTCATAAATTAACAACAACAACAACAACAACAGCACAGGAATAATAAAAGTTTCTTAAAATCAATTTAAAGCGCAAGTTGTGTTCCTCTCCCTCCCCCCTCTCGCCACGCCCACCTTCTCCTCAGTTATGCCTGAGTTAACTCCGGAAAGTTTCTTGCGCTTTATAATTTTTTAGACCAAACAGCAAATTGTTTAATGGAGTTTGTTTCCAGTGTAATTGCAAATTAAATCTTTAGCATAAATCTTGGTTATTAACCAGGCTTAGGAACTTTACAAAATATTGGTTCAAATACAGGCTTTAATTGCAAAATTTTTAACAAAAACTTAAACTTTCACAAATATTTGATTATTATGGAAGCCCTAATAAAGTCTCTTTGATATGATGATATTAGAAAAATAGATTAAAATTTCTTTATTTTCATAAGAAATTTGTATTTAGAAAACATTTATAAATCATTTGCAGCTGATTTAAAAAAAATGGAAATTGACTATTTAAAAGTTTTTATATTTTATAAGCAAAGAAGAAATTAAAAAATGCTAAGAGATTTTTAATCATTATATATATTAATGTATCATGGAATTTGTGTTAAAAGATTGAAGGACTGTTGAAACTTTTGTTATATGAGAAAACAGTTTTTATTGGACTTTTAAAAAAGTTTGCTATAAAACTAGTTTTTGTTTTTGAATTTTTTATATTATTTGGCTACAAAAAGAAAAGTGAAAAGTTATTTAACGCGTTTTTTGTTTGACTCAGGAAGAAAGCAATAAAAATATAGCTTAAAATTTTTTTTTTATAAAAAATATAGAAGGCATAAAATAAGCTGATAGATTTAAATATGATGCTTAGCTCTAATAATATAATATTGTATTTGCAATGATGGTAAAATATTAATGTTATTTTTATTTATTTTTATTTATTATTTTTATTTTATTTTATTTTATTTTTATTTAAACTTAAAAAGGGGATTTAGTTTTGGGCAGTTCTTGTACAAGGCATAATCTAAATAATACTCATATTGTTTCTCATGGCACTTTTCATAAATCAACCCTCGCAGACGTTTGTATGTGTATGTATGTATGTGTGTGTATGTATGCATGTGTGTATCGCGGACAGTTTGCCAATTAAAAAATTGCAATTTGTTGCTATTTTCGCAAACACTTAAACGCTGTTGTTGTTGTTGTTGCTAATGTTGTTTTTGCTAATGTTGTTGTTGTTGTCGTTGTTGTTGCTGCTGTTGTCTGTTTTCAACACATTTGCTAATTCGTCGACTGCTGATGAATCGCAGATGAGGCACAATTAAAATTTGAATAAATTTATTGCATTCACATTATACGGCTCATTAGCAGAGAAATAAATGCGTTCTGGGCCCAGACGATTAGCCAAAGAGTCGAGTCGATTTCTGTGCCGAGTTTACTTTAATTAACAAAAATTCGCAAATAATCCGCACAACAAATGCGAATAAATAAAGCACACGCACAAAGTTACATAACTGAAATATTTGCAATTAATTTGCGGCACATTGTTGCAAAAAGTTAATGCAACTATAATTGTAATGCGGCAGGCAGCTGGTTGGTTGCCTTTGTTGTGGTCAGTTCGGCACAATCGCACAGGTAGCCAACAGGCAACGACAGGTGACGCTGACGATGACAATGATGATGATAACGATGATGATGATGATAATTGCCATTGTTATGCTGAACGTGCCTAACCTTAACCACGGTCAGTGGATATTCGTAGTCGGCGCCGCCGACCAACCGAAAGCCCCACGGCACATTATCAAAGCGACACATTTTAATATCGATCACCATTTTGATTTTGAATCGGATTTCGAATTTGGTTGCGAACAAACAGTTGCTGCCGAGAACTCTTAAATAACAATGACGACTCCGCAGCGCGATGTGTGCGGCGACCAACTGTTGCCCCGATAGCAGCCCCAATCGAAGTTGAGCACCTATCGATTGGCAGCCGAACGAGAGGCGCTTTCGCACACTGGCGCCGCCAGCGAAAATGAAGCATACTTTTTACCTTTACATACGTTTTTTTTTGTTGTTTTTGATATATGCTAATGAAGCTGCCACACACACTGCCAGCGTAATCCTTAAAGACAGCAGTCAGAGCCTTTTAACGTTAACTCGCAGGCAGCTGTGTGTGTGTGTGTGTGGGTGTGCGAGTGTGTGTGAACTGTTGTTGTGTTCATGCCTAGGTTGGTAGGCAGGACGACAGCTTTGACACACACACACACACACACACATGCACACATGTTTCTGTATGCCAAATGTGCATGCACCCAAAAAGTGCATTGAACCAGGCGTTGTTGTTGCCTCCGTGTTGCATGTGGCAACATGTCGCACTTGTATAAATAGCGCCCGTTGCCTGCAACAGACATGCAATTGCTTGCAACAGGCCGCCCGCAAAATGTTGAACAAACGCGCATTTCATGCGGCACCTGCCACAAACCGAAATTCGCAGCGGTTGCTGCTGCTGCTGATGCTGCTGCTGATCGCCCTCGGCAGCGGCTGCTGCAACGCCGATGGCGCCTTCAGCTTCGCCCATGTGCTCGGCGAGGGCAAGCACAAGCTGTGCGGCCAGTCCCTGAACGATGCCATGGAGCGGGTGTGCGTCAATGGCTACAACACCATACCAAAGAAGCGGGCCGACAGCGGCGATGCTGCGGCTCTGGAGCTGGCCCTCGATTCGGTGCCACATGGCGCTGGCTACGCGCGGAGTCCGCTGCTGTCCGGCTTTTGTGGCACCGAGGTGCTCATCAAAACGCGTCGCCTGAAGCGACAGGGCAGCGGCATCCATGAGGAATGCTGCCTCAACTCCTGCACCTACACGGAACTGCTGGCCTACTGTCGCTAGGCACACCCACACACACACACACACACACACACACATACATTTACACACCCATACTCACATTTATACATACATATATATATTTGTATTCGCGTAAACGCAACCGTAATCATAATCGTACCCGTAATCGTAATCGTAATCACTTATTTATGCAGCACAAAATTTAGCTAATGAATAAAAGTAAAACTGTGCAAAAAGTTTGACGGCTCAGCTAAAGCTAAAGCAAAAGTTATCCAAGAAATTACCATTCCAGCACACAGTACCAAGTACGGTGCACGGTACAAAGGCCCCACATCCTGCTCCAGGACCAGCTCCTCAGCTCCACTCATCCACATCCACAACCACGCCCCCCTCCCACTCCCACTCCCACTCCAAGAGCAACAGCAGCTAAATGACTAACTTCAGCTACAGCTGGTTGTTAGCCGCGTTTCTACCGCTTCTCTGGCTGCCAGATGAGGCAAACGCCCGCATCGGTAAGTAAAAGCAGACCAAGGGCACTGCCAAGCTCTTGGCTGCACGACTACAAGCTACCCTATCATTTACGTTTAAATAAATATATATGCTTCTTGCAACATTCTGAAATTATGCAATGAAATGTGTTTCTATTCAATATGACGTCCAACAAAAATTAAAAAATTGTATTTTCAAAAATGAATATATATAATATAATATTTTAAATCTAGAATTAATTATTAAATTAATTAAAAATATAAATTCGCAATTCTAAATTTTGAAATTTTTTTTTCCAAAATAAACAAGGGGAAGTACATGATTTTTTCGGCAAAAAAAAAAAAATATTGTATTTTAAAAAATGATTATATTTTAAATGTAGAATCAATCAAGAGGAAAAATCATAATTAAAATTTTATAAAACATGAAAATCGATTTAGTTTTGACAAAGTTATGGTATTATCAAGAGTTTTAGTTATGGAACCAAGAGATTTTTAGTTAATTTCACACTTACAGGTCCACCGTAGCAAAAAAAAATTGTAACCCTTTATCTGACGCAGGATACACGAATATATGTTCAAGGTTTCAAGTATTTAGCTTCAACATCAGAGAAAAAACAGTGCGACAGACGGATGGACAGCAAAACGAACATTGCACAAACATAAATTGTGTTTGTTTTTTTCACATCGTGAGCTTTCTTAAAATGAGAATTTTTCTGGTGTTTGTATTTAATTTGAGTACACAATCTTTGGCTCTGTTTTCTCAAAGTGTACACATACGTTTCAGTAGAAAAAGAAAAAAACCTTTTCAACCATCTTGAGCAAAACATTTTTTTCGTGTTAAATCTCTCCCCAGAGGAACAATCATTAAATTTTGCGATAATGGGCACATTGGATTGTGCCTAAGATTGGTGACATTTTCTAAGAAGATGCTCGGGCCGATGTTAAGAGGATGTTGCTGCGAGCAAAGAGATGGGGAGGAGGGGATTAGCAAATTTTCACCAGTTAGTTGAAAATAGAATCCTTGCTGAAAAGCTTTAAGTTTTAGGGATTCCCAAGAGCTAAGTCAAATGAAACAACAACAATATGCCCTCTTCTCGTGTATAGGGCTACAGGGTATAGCTGTTAAAACAACTCATTTGGTATTCATAAATGAAGGCAAAGCCTTAGTTCGCACATGCCAGAACCTTACGTTGTCCTTTTACACCCAAATTGTTTAATTGGCTGACAAAGACGCAAACACGTCCCCCATGCCCCCACCCACGCCCACGCCCACGCCCACATTTGGTGCGTTACCCCCACGCATAGTTATGCCGCCCACGACACGATGGGCGAAATTTGCATAAACCAGCGAAAAGTGAACGCTGACATTGAACGAATTTAGCAAGTAGCTACTCGAAAATGCACTCAACTTGTCCCAATAACCTTTAACACAATTTGACATCGATGTAGTTGGACTTGCCACAGACTCTCTGCACGCAACTGTAAGCGGGAAATCACCCCTCGACACGAGGGCAGCGAACAACGGTATATAAGCGTGCGGCAGCGAGTGCTGTAGCATCAGTTCCACAGCATTAACTAATCCCAGTACAATGTGCAAGTCAATTTCCGTGTCGCTGGCATTCATGTTCGCCCTGTGCATTGTGGGCACCTCCAGTTCGGAGACCCAGATGCCCCGGCGCCTGTGCAGCACTCGGTTGAACGAAATGCTCAGCAAGCTGTGCTACGCCGGATTCAATGGCATCATCCAGAAGCGCCGCTCCCGTAAGTAGTCTCCCTGACCCTGAGTCCGCTGAGACAACGGCTAATCTTTCCTCGCTTTGTTGGGCTGCAGCTCTCGTTGACCTGGACCCACTCGATCCCATTCAGTACATTGAGGAGAAGGAGAGGCCATCGGCATCCGCGGAAATTCTCACCTATCCAATGTCCCATGGCCGCCTGCGCAACTACTACCAGGCGAACGTGCTCAACTCCCTGACCGCCACCCGGCGTCGCACCCGCGAAGGTATCGTTGAAGAATGCTGCAATCGATCCTGCTCGCTCTCAGAACTGACCGCGTACTGCGCCGCCCCCTAGATCGGTGGAGAGCTCCCCTTGAAGCACCGCGATAAGAGTACACTTTCGAAGATATAGTATATATATATATATACGATAGGACCTTGAATTTTTACCTACTCTATGCTGTATCTACTTATTGGTATTATAAATGCTTTAAATATAAGCAAACTGCATAAACAAATTCGAACGAAAATGTTTTGGGGATTCCCACAAACTATTTATAGGCATTTGAGATTTTTATTTGAAGCCGATTGGAATTTTAACAAAAACTGTGTTGCTTGAAAAATCACTCAAAATTCACTACCTGATCGACAGAATTGAGTTTGTTAAATGTTCTTGATTCCATATCAAAGTTGTCATATACTTGGGAATCGATATTCCAATTTGAAACTTATTTCAAAAGCACTTAACTGGTTTTTAATGGTTTCTTTTTAGAGATAATCCGAAATGAACATAGATTTTTTACATTGGATTAGAAAATATATATATATATTCCGAATAATCAGATTAATTTAGAGGACAAATGATGGATAAAAAGCCATTCCTCATCAAA